>VYYJ01002079.1:0-24114 GCA_021029165.1 Cyphoderus albinus | reverse complement strand
GTTAGCCTTTCAGGCAAAAGATGAAATGAGTCGACTGAGAGATGAGAGGGAAGAGGAACCGTGCAGAGGTGGCGGCAGTCAAGTTGAGGGAGATGATGGTGCATAATATGCACCGAGTATGAAGGTATGTGTGTGCATTCAGGAGTTCATGTTATGTGCAAACATGGCATTTATCTAAATTATACTTCTTAGCACCCTTGCTTCCCACTCTCCTCAAACTAATTCACTCCAAATTCTCCCCACTCCTGACAACAAAATTTTCACTGGAAGCAGAAGATTTCTTAATTTTCAACTTGTCTTGCTTTCTCTCGCCATACAATAAAAGAAAGCCGGGCTAAGAGCTCTCTCAACTTTTGACATCCGTGTCGTTTGACTCTAACAAGAGAAAGCTTGTCGAGAAAAAACGGATAAAGCAAACCAAGCTGGGGTTCCTTGTTCTCGTGTGCAAACAATAGCCAAGCTTGGCAATATGAGCAGCATACGGTCTCGATTCTCTGGTGAATGCTGTGTAGTTAAAGCAGACACAAACAACCGTCTGTTCCTCATTATTACTGATTCAATAAGAGATTATGCACAATAAATTAGCCATTAACGGCCACTCGCTACTCATCCTGCCTCTCTCTTTCAAAACCTTCGTTACTCATTCCCATTTCTTAGAATGCTGCTTTCTTTCACTTTTGAATTGATTTCACGTAATTCACGCTTACATTACTGTCCTATTTACTTTGTCCTTCCACTGCTTTTACGCTTTGACTTCCGTTCCCGATGGAAGCCAAGCATCAAAAACATTACCAGCTTTTTGCAAAAGTACGTCTAAGCGACAATTCTCCATACCATTTTCCTATCACATTCCGGAATCAGTTACGATTCACTAAGAAATACGTAGTTTAATATTATCAGCCACTTTCTCTTTATTGCTGGTGCGTACATCCGAGAATGCTGAGGAAGCAGGGACCGATCGTTGTAAAGTAAGTGGTCTGCGGCCTTCTACAAAGCCTAAAACGACTTGTTTTTGCTTGCTTGCTGCATCTTTCATGAGATTCACCGTGTCGCAAAGATCCCACCCTTTTCTTTACTGCATCAAACCGAAAACGAACGTAGATAGCACACTTTTAGCTTAAGCACAATTCTCTTATTTCGCACCCATTAAAAAACAAAGAGGATGTTTCCCTTGCGCTCTCCTCTCACTTTCCGCATTGTACAAAAATTTATTTTTGCATCCTTCTTTCTTCTTTATTTCATTGCCATTATTCCTCCGTAACCATAAAAGAACACAAAACACAATACACGTGAGTACTCGTGCTTTTAATGTATATGGATGCAGTAGTCATCATCACCAACGACATCAGACTTCGCTGTACCTTTAAGACTTAAGCCCACAGGCCAAAAAGCTATTAAGGGTGATAACATGGGAATTGACTCAAAGACTACAACCACTTCTTATGGATAATTTTACTGTGCTTACTTACAAAAAGATATGATAATACAGTCTTCATGCCTTGGGCTGCTATCGTTCCTGGATTTTTATGACTGGAGGAGAAAAAGCAACAGGAATTTAGAAGAATAAAAAAGAAAAGAAAAAATAAACAGGAGACTCTTTAACTTTTATGTCCACTTCAAACTAACATGAGATACACTCTTTCTTATTCTCACATTAAAACAACTGCCTAATAGATACGGTCATATCCAGTACATTCATCCGGTTATCTCATATTTATAAGTTGGAGGAACAAAAATAAAGACAATTCAAGGCTGGCTGCAAGCCTTCGCTACTCGTTGCAATTGTGCTTGTCTGGAGGGCACACTCTCTGGAGCTACTTTCCCGCTCATTAATCCGAAATAAGAACACATCCCCCTCTACCTATAACTTTGTACTTTTAAACTACACATGAAATGGCAATGTTCATTTCTCTGCTTCCGCTAAACAGTTACAGGTAAAGGTATATCGTGCCCAAGTTATTGAATGCATATTTTACACTGAAACAAGACTCCAGGGAAAAAAGAAACAGTGACAACTTAATGCCGCTTTGGAGGAAAGCAGTACAATGGTGGGAACAATGGCAAGGCTACCTCTTTAAAAAAAATTACAAGAGCCATGAGTTGTGAAAATGATACCATCAAATACCATGGTAGAAGCGGCGATGACGCCACTTTACTTATAAATAAACACGGTCTTGGGACTTTTGACTTGTTTCTTCCGCCGAGAAAAAATTCTTTCGACAAAATTTTCAGTCTCCCTAAAAATATAAGGTCGTTGGGTGTAAGGAAACAGTGATAATGAGGATGATGATGATCACGAAGGGAACCTCGGTTTTTCATACCCTTCCGCTTCAAGCTACCATTTCTCCTTTCAAGCGTTCTCTGCTTCTACTTTTGATAGTATTATCTCATATTATGTTCTAGTCGTTGTAGTGCTCATCCAATTTACTCCAGTCTAATGCTAAATGATGCGTGCAAAAAGTTGTACACTTTTCTCTCCTGTCGACTCCATTCAATTTTTCTATAATCTACCTTGACTCCTTGACTTCTATTGTAGTCGCTCGTATATGGATAAAAAGTTAACAAACAATCATTCTGCTACTTCAATACTTCACCTATGTATCTTTTTTCTTTCTCTCCGTTTCCTCCTGTTTCATCATGATGACCTGTCTGCTGCTCTGCTGCTCAGCTGCTCTTAACTACTTTCACGCCAGCATATAACCAAATGGAAGCAATGCATGACAAGGGAAACTTTAGGCTCATGCTACATTACATTTAAAATTGATTTGTATAAAGTACACCCGTTAATGTTTTTTTAAATTCAGTGCTATATTTTTACTCTTTGGCTTTCTTCAATGTTTAAGCAAAACGCAAGTAAATATTATTTTGTAGATAAATAATAAACCATTTCGACACTATTTCTATTTGACATTCATTTTAGGAAATCTCTCAGAAAAGTGATTTGACTTCAATCATATTTTTTAAAGATATCTATAATATTTAAAATCTTTAATAGTGGTCATGAGCGGATATTATGAGGTTTGTTGGTCGCCACCGGTTAATTTTGAGCTTTTTGCGAGAGGTTTACGTTTCTTTATTTCCCTGTAAATTCTTAGTTTTTAGTCTAAACGTGACGAGTATTATTAGAGAAACACTAGTGCTTATTGGTTTTGTAAATGTGGTCCTATGGTCGGACGGATCCCCGGAGACTCTGCAATCTTATAATATAAATAAACCGAACACTTTTTTTCCATTCCTCTGATCTAACTATTGTAGAAACAACTTGGTGTATCTTTTTGATACTTCACATATCCACTATCCACTCTTCCGGTTTGCACTGATGATGCTCATGATGACGATCATGATAATAATAATCATAATATAATGGGCCGTTTTCCACTCTCTCCCTTATATATTTCATCCTCCCCCATTCCTCAGCTTTTTTATTGGACGTTACCTTTAGCAAAGTGTTCGTAAAGAACTCTGTGTCTTTCCTTTTCCAATACAGCGTTCCTGTGTTTTCTTTGTCTCTGAGTTCACAGGACCATCAAGTCATCCAAGTAAAGGAAAGAAAGAGAAATATAGTGCAAAAGAAAAATGAAAGAGAAAAGACTCGAGTTAAAGGAGTAAGTAGAGAGAAAAAGATGCATTACTCACTTTCTACACATTATTTTTCCAGTGAAAGAAAAAAGAAATAATAGTGCTAAAATGTATAATGGAGGAAAGGATATATGAGAAGTGAAGTGAGAAATGAGCAGTGAGAGAAGCTATCAGTGCTATACATATTTTTTGCAAATGTCTTTTGCAACATTTCTTCTTTCTCATAAACAACTTGTATTGCTAATGCTTTGTTATACATCCCTTAGTTTGTATACATTATCTCTTAAACTAATGTTGGCATGTTTATTTCCTCTGTTTTGTTTGAGAGAAAAGACGGGCTAAAAACAGGAGAAAAACATGGAGAGTGGTGCGACTAGTGCGAGTAATATGGTGAGAGGTCGCTCTTGGATTCTCCTTCCTGTGCACCCTTTCCTTTTCTTTGAATGACTGTAAGAAAGTCATTCTGTTAATCCAACACTAAAAAGAACGTTGGAGAGGGAGAGTGGAGGGGTAACCAAACAAGATCTTTCTTCTTTCATCCTTTTACAAGGGGTTTTAAAATGTTCCAACATGCAATTTACGTTTTGTTTTTATGTACATTCTCCTGACATTATATCCACTTTATTTACAATAAAAATTGGTTCTTTACTAAAAAAGTAGAGACTAATATGTGCAGACAGAACAGTAAAAAGTAGTCCAGACAGTAATGGTGGATAAAGCACTGCAATAGAAGGACGTTTTTGAGTGTGTAGCGTATGCGAAAAATGAATGGCCGTTAAGGATTAGGCAGTTAAGTGAATTTAAAGCTTTATAGTTTTCCCAGTGTTGTAAGAGCTGTAGAGAAGAATGTGAAATATGTACCCGTTTACTTCTGTTGGTCGGTATGGAACAACTCTGCAGTTAGTTGTACGAGTTCCGTTATTTTCTAATGCTCTTTCTTAATTCAATGAACGAAAACGTTAGTCGTGGTGGATCACATATGATAGTGTATAATAATAAAAATAATGCACACTCTCAGGATCATTCCAAAATATCCAGCAAAGAACATTTTGAGCAAAAAATTAGAGATATATTGAATCTATAATATTATGGACATTGGAAGTAAAGTGTTTTTTGCTTTGCCCAACAAATACATATTTTTCTCCGCTTTACTTAGTGGCCCCTTGCATCCATATGAAACGAGCTTGCTTTCTAAATACAAAGTCATTCCGGCTTTTCAAGCAAAATCTCTGAAAGTAGATGGGAAAACAAGAGCTGACAGGGAAAATGTTATGCGCTTTCATAAAGAATTTTTTCTCCTCTCGATAGGCACACACTGAATGTTTGTTACTGAGTTTGGAGAGTGGGCGCAGAGCAACAGCACAGCATCTTGTTTTTAATCATGAGAACGTAATATATATGCAATGCAATATCTCTTTTTACTGGAAATCTTGCAGGCTTGTTTGGGCGAATGAAGAGGCGAAAGAAGAAAGAAAGTCGAGATAAATCTAGGGCAAAACGATATTTCTTTAGACATTGAAAGCGACATGGATTTTTCATTGGTCTGAATGTACATTGTGTAGTGAAGGGAAATTTCAAGTGGAACTCTTGCCATTCGGTAGTGCGTGTACTGTGTTCTCTGTTTCGCTGGTGTAGCAATAATCGTAATATTACTTTTTACTTACTCATATTTCTTTTCCCCAGCCATTTATTAATAGTCGAGAGGGAAAACCAAGCGACGAGGGTGAGAGAGAACGAAGAGGAAGAGAAAGCACGTTACATACTTTGGGAATATCAAGTTTAATCGAACAGGTCAACTATGATCATTTCCAATCTGGTATAATAGAAGCAAACGGATAAGATGTTACGAGCAGGAAGAGTTCAGCTCATTTCTGCCAAACTTCTCATCATTCTGGAAGTGAAGAAAGAGATATGATCACATTTACTGATACCATCGCGAGAAATGCTTAAAGGACTTGGAACAAGGGTTAGAAACGTAGTGGCAGTGTTTGTAGTTTGTAAACTACGCCTCCAAATAACTCTCCTTGTGAAATGTACATTGTTTTTGACAATCCAGGAGGAAAGCTATTTCCAGCGTCTATACCACTTCAAGGTGTGTAGCAATAAGTCTGTTGACCCACATTAGTTTACATTAAAAAAGAAAACTTTTTTGAAAAGCCAAATTGATATTAGATACCTAATTCAAATTCCACGAAGTTCTTTTCTTTTACACTTAGTTACACACTTGGCTGGACTTCCATGAGCTTCCTGGTATTAGCTGAAATTTTAATTCCTGAAAGTGGAAAGCAAAAATGGAGGAGAGACTCAAAAAAGAAAGAAACTCTGGATCACGAGAGAAAACTCAAAATTACATTATTATGAACACACTGTTTGCTTCCTGACAAAGTGAATGAGGTAGACAAGAGGAACATAGATCAACCCGTGCATCTACGCGATAGGAAAACCATCATGCTGATCGTGACCATGTTGCCGGTGGTGTAGTGTGGGAGATGCAGATATGTACTGTAAAATTTATTTTAGAGAGAGGAAGTCTACGACTTTAATACACCTCAAGTTAGTCACAGACATTGCTGAATTTATACAAAAATTCTTGTTTGCTGTTACAGAGCTCAAAGGGACACCTTGGAGTTTTAAAGAAATACTGACAGTAATAAGCAGAGAAAAAAAACAATTGACTCGATTTGTGAGCAACCATACTTTAGCGTATTTATATTTTATACGCACATATTTTTTATTCGACCTCCTCTCATTTCGTCTTTCTCGTTTCGTACAATCATCATCATCAAATGTCTGGTCACAAACAGAAAATTTTGTTTGTTTTAGTGTATGCTTAAAGTAAGCAAAAGGAGAATGGATAAAAAGCTTGTTTCTCATGCTGTGGGCTTCCTCCACGTAATGTAAATAAAAGTTATACCCTGCGGAGTCATGATGGCACAACGAGACACTATTATTATCCAATTCAAGACAATTCCAAATTGTACTTTCCTCCCTACTTCTTTTCGTTATTAGTATATCATATAAAATTTATAATTCTCAAGGTTGTTCTCTATGGCTTAGCTGCGTATGTAGCGTAAGTACGGACTCTCACCCTTTCCTTCTTTCCCTGTCGGGCGGTCTTATCCTCATGTAAAAGCCATTTATCGTTGTTTCTTCCGATTTTCCTAGACAAGTGAATAGTCCGTCAGTCAGTGAAAGCTTCACTGTGACGCGTATTTCTTTCTTCGCTCATCCTTCACATCAATCTACCCATTTACGCCTGTCCCATTCTAACCTAACCAAGGGATCTCGACTTTCTTCAGTCTTTCCTTTGCCAATTCTGAATTGGGTCAGTCCTTTAATATTTACAGCGTGGAAGAAATTCTCCGTGCTGTAAGAGAATAAAGTAAAAGAGAGGAAGTTGTCATCCTATGGTTGGTTGTCGTTGTTGTCTACGTTGTCGTTACATTTTGATTTGCGTCAAGCACAAACAATTTGTGGTAGTTCAACGATACGATGTGGTCATCAATGAATAATGATGATTATGTGAGATGCGAAGTAAACAGGAAAACGACGCCATTTACCAAGAAAATGAAATGTACACAAGCGATTTAATCTCATCATTGACCGACGTCATGATCCCATTTGCTGTGTAAATACTTAGCTCAAAATCAGGATTCAATTCAAACTCTCAAACTTACGATCGGTTTCCGAGAATACATGCCATAACGAAATGGCGTAACATTAGGCATCTTTAAAGGTTATGTCAACAAATAAACAGAGGAAAATTGAATTTAATAGCAAAGGACGCTGTGTACGCAGGTAAACGAGTGGAAAAGAAAAAGGATTAGATACAACTCAATCATTTCGTTTGCACTGCTGCCCTTTCCCGTTGAGCTGATAGCTACGGTTTTATCTATACTCAATATATTTTATACACTGTGTCCCTTTATTATTTTTTTATTGCCTTGGTACAGACGTCGCTCACACGTTACCTCGGGATTTCCCTCACTACATGCCTTACTAATATTGTGTGCAAACCTATTGTCTTTCGCCGCGCTCACTCGTCTTTTTTAAGTCTTCAATTTCAAACGGAAAATATACAAAGATGGTATCTAGAGACTAACATAAAAAGTAGTACAGAAAGTTCTTTCCCGAATCTTTTAAGGAAGGCCAGTACATTGAGAGCAGGCAGTCAACTGAAGTAAATCTTTTTATTTCTCAAACTATATGAGAGTAGAGAAAGATGGCTTTGATTTAGAAGACCAAAAGTAGAACTCTGGTGGACACAAAAAACTCTCCCTCTTAAATCACACACTGATTCAATTCGGCTTTGCACCAATTCGGGGATCTGCCTGTAAACAGTTGGGTTCTAGAGGCTTGCATAAAATGTTATGTGTATATAATACATTTTCTCTGAATTGGCTGGTGTAGTCAAGCAGGCAAAAATAAAGGATCAGTAGTGAGCCTTTTTTCATTTTTTGATTTACATACTCATGGATGTCATCCGCGTGTTGCTGCTGTTGGCTCATGAAATGAAACAAAAAATGAGACAAGCTGCAGAACAATAACAAACCAATTGTTCACTTCACGTCGTGCATACGCCCGGTGGGTATGTTTATGGGACTAGGTAGAGTGGAACATTGTGTCATAAAAAGATATACGTTACAATATTCTGCTTCTATTTATTTTGAGAATGACTTAAAGGTAACAACAAAAGCAGTATATAAAACAACGACTTGTTTGAAGATTTCTCTTCTGATTTCTCCGGTGAGTTAAACATATTTTTTGAACGTAGCTTGTACTATATCATTGACAGAAAAACAGATGAAAAATTTCTCTATTTTTTCCTTCAGAAGCACCGCCATTCTGAAAAGAAGTGAGCAACAAGGAAAAATGTAGATCAACGAGTGAGCAAGAGCTACAATTTCTTTTTCATGTTATATCTGTAAAAGCGAAAGAGAAATAAAGGAAAAAGTTGCTGCTGCTCCAACCTACACTGGGATCTTGCGGTTTATCTTTTTTTAACAAAACACCGTGAAAAAGAAAGAATTGTGTAAACTTTGTGGCTGCTGTATCATGTCGTGTCGTCGAATTTGTGTGCAAGAGAACTTAAGTTTTTTGTCTTTTTTCCCTTGTTTCTCTAGTGCAGCCTTGGTACCTTTTACTTTCTATCCAAAATGAAAATACGGCAGAAGAAAGGGAACCAAAGATACTTTCAGCATTGGCAAATGGCATGGCATTCTGATTCCAAGTTGTACCTACGTTGTACAAATGCTCAATGTACGGATGGGTGACAGGGAGAAAAGTAAATATGCTAGATAAAGTGGCATTCGAATACAGGGCTACGGGATCACGCTGACTTTTATAGGAAAATGCATGCACGAAGGAAAAAAGAGTAATGGTGACTGCCTGACCTGACTTTTCTTTTTGACTACTCTGACTTCTTTTCCCTTTAAAAACCTCTTTTGTTTTCTTCGACTACTTATGCCACACTGCTCTCTACGAAGCAGACATAAGTTAGCTCTCTCGCCTTTTCCCTTTCTTTTTACTACCGTCTTCGTCATCTTGTTCCTCTGCAAAACTTTTCTTTATTTCTGGTGCAGCCACCGAAGGAAAGGGTAATAGTAAAAACATTTGGTGTTTTCAAAAAAAGAAACTATCCACTTACACAGCTTCCATTCTCTCTCTGGTTTATCATGTATGAAATAGGTACGTTATCCATTATGTTAGATTTTTGTGCGAATGTGTTTGTATTAGTATATGTTCCACTTTTTAACAAGTTTAAATTGGTTTCCTCCTTTTTCAGTTTTAAAAGAAGAGGAAAGGGAAGGAGGACGTAAAGATGGAAAAAGAAAGACGAGCGGCTTTCAGTTGAATAGAAAAAGGATCTGTGAATCTGTTTACTTTCTTTATTCTACCAGACTTATTTAACTTTTACTTTTTTTTTCCTTTCCACCCAGAGAAACAACACTCATTGCTTGTTTTCTGGTCGCATACTGTTGTTATTTTTTAACAATACAAGATTTAAAGTGAAAAAAGAAATGAAAACTTTTTGTGCAAAATGAAAACAATAATAAAAAGTGGGAAAAGTGTACAGTCTCACGAAGGAGACAAAAAGCACGAACTAAAACTCAAGTGTCCCATACTTCTTCTTCATGATACACAATAATTGACAAAACAAGAAAAGCATACCAATACCAACAGTCAAAGACAATATTTTTTCTCAAAAGAGCGATGATCACCACAACAAGAAATAAGAAAAGCCTGCAAGCTCGAGCCCGGACAAGCTCAGCAAATAAAAGACAGTAGTATTTAATTTCACAAACTTTCACACACGCATACAGACACAATTGAAAATATTTAACGCAATAATTTTTTCACTTTTGTCTCCCATTGTCATCACGAACTAGTCAGTCTAGCGTTAATTGACAAAAGAAAAGAAATGAACGCAGAGAAGCACGCATGCTGTGCTGCAGATGCCAACGATTCCCCTAAAAGCAGAAATCGAAAAATCGGGAGAAACAAGAAACTCCAGAATCAAGCCGAACTTTGAGTGTAGGGAAGAGAACAATGACAAAGGGAGAACAATAGAAAGTCGATGAAATCAGTCGACCACATAAAGAATACAATGTAGTTGCCTGCATGCCAATTTTTAAACAATGTATTCAAAAGTGGTTGACGACAACAAAAAGGACTTTCACTGAAACTTCAACCGCCGTCCAAATATCAGCTTTCCTTTTCTCGTTTAACACAAACAAAACTGGTTTAATATCGATTTGCATGCTTAGTGAAAATGGAAGCAAAATGTATCGAAGCAGGAAATGCGCAATGGTCAAAAAGATGATTTTGTTGCCTCGCTTTTTCGGTCTAGCCCAATCCAGCGAAATAAAGACTTGTTCCTGTTTCTCCCAATTAGACATTATTATGCAAATGTTTTATCCTTCTTTGCATTTCTCCAGTCATGGTTGACGGAGCGTCATCACTGTGAAATTCGATTGTTGGGATGAATACGGCCTTGAAAATCGTTGAGCTTCAAAATTGTCCTACATTCTCTCTTACGGGTGAAGAAATGACAACAGAACGGCAATACTTTTATACTATATGCATAATGCTTTAAACTTTCTCATCACTGTTCTGTCTCTGATAGTCACTAATTTACTTTGCAGCATGAAGAACTGCGTGCTGGATTTGATTTGGAATTATGGTGTAATATGTAGGCAAGGACAAAACGATCACAATTTATTCTTATCATGGATTTAAATACAGTTTCGCTCAAAACAGTGGGCGGTGTAATATAAAAAACTAGGTTTTACTGGAGAGTTAAACAAATTGGGTCATAATTCGCGGACCTCCTAGTGAAAAAGATCTACAAACCATGGCACATCCGATCAAAAATCCTGCAACCTTGTGTAAAACGAATGTACTATGTGTGAATATATATATACTTATTAGTTATACACGAATGGAGATGACTACGACTGCTCTATACTTTTATGTTCATCAATGAGAATGGAAAATGTCTGCAGAGAGTCATAATGGCTTCACAAAGTGACTAGAGAGGACCAGAAGAGAATGCAAAAGAATACGTCGTTACGCAGTTCTGAACATAATATCAACCTCCGCTGAATTGTCGTACTTTCAGTGTCCACACGTACTGCATTTGGATTAAATTAAATGCATAGCATGCCAAAATGCAATGGCATCGCTGGAACAGCCTTTTCTTTCCACAATATCTATTTAATACAAAGGAACAATTTACGTGGTCTACGACCGACCGCGCAACACACCAACTCTTATCACAGATGAATCAACACGATCATCATTATCATCAAGTTGAGAATCTGCAGCAAAAAAGGAACAAGTCATCAACTTTCTGTTCTTCTCCACAGACCAGGGGAAACGAGACTGTGAAAGGAGAAGCACTCTCGACCATGATCATCTTTATTATTCTAGAAATGAGAAGACAAAACGGAGAAAGTGAGTGAGATTCGTCCGTTAAAAGTTGAATGAACCGTATTATCCTTTACGCTCTTTTCCACCACTATCTCGACTTCACTCATGGAAATGACAAAGACAGTATTAAAGAAATGTACTTAAGTGGTGGAGAGGAAGCTATTAACTAAATAAATGAAATTGTCGTTCAGAGTACTTCTAGGTGACTCCAGATTTGTTCATTAATCATTGCCCCACTGGTTTTCCTTCTTATTAACTTATTACATACTCAACCCTGATTGTTTTTCTTGTGCATTCCGCTATGTAGTTTGACCTTATTGGTATGACCAGAATTTGTGTTATGTAAAAGAGGTTTTACCTTTTCCCCTCGGTCCTCTAAATTCGCCAGTGAAAAGCAAATGCATCAAACGAATACACAATTTACCTCATTCTGTCAAGTTGAGGAGAACAATAAACAGTGAAATTTGATATTTGTTTTTTCACGTATGACATTGCCATGTCATGTGAGATTTATTTTGTAAACCCGTTATTCACAAAAACGCAATAAGAAAAAAGAAAACCGGGGCTTATCTAGTTTACATAAGGCAATAATATTATGCAGTAGTCAGATGGGAGAAAATTCACAAGATAAAAATGTCAGTCTGTCTTCCAATGTGACTGGAACAAGAAATTCTTCAGGAGATCCATCACTCACTTCTCTTGGATAAATACACCAACGTGCTCTCTCCTATTCATTTGCAGCTGCCGTCTCCGTTTCTTTATTTCAACGTATACCATTTCTGACACTCTGAGCGCTGCGCATTCCTCCTCGAGAAAGTGCCGGCTTCCTTTGAGCAAATCTCTCTCTCTCTCTCTCTCTCTCTCTGCCCTTGCGGATCGCTCACAGTTGGGTTGGTTGCCTTTTGCTGCAGCGAGCCGGAAAGCGGAGAAACGTATTTTTACACTCAAATAACTAAATGCTCGAATATGGAAAGGAAAGTTTTTTATAGTTTTATCTGATTTCTGTCATTCACATGTCAGATCAAATACATAACGCAAGTTTTTATTCTTGGAAATATCGGGAAAAATCATATACATAATTTTCCTTTGCTACTTTTCTAGCCAGAAGCATAAGAAGAAAAAACTTTATCCTGGCCTGAAGTGAATTAAAGGACTTTTTGTGTACCCCTTGCTAACGTAAGTCTAGACATAGCATTGCACTGATTCTCACAGCTACATATAGTCACAAAAAATGTAAATTTGCCATTCTGGTTTCATCTTCGCCTACACACAACAATCATTCAACGAACATTACATTCCAGAGCTGTAGCTTTGTCGTGTCAGCTTTTGCCGGAATGATTATCCTCCCTCCCTTTGACATAATGGGTCAACCTGTGATTTACTGTAGTCAGTTTGACCTGAATATTTTATTATTGTGCAAATACATATTTATTACCAACCTAACTAAACATACCTTGTTTGCAGACACATTATTCTCCTTTACTAAAAGATAAAATGCACACACAAAATCCTCCCCAAAATATTACTACACAACACATCTTCATAGCTAGTTCTCCTGAAGTACTTTTTAATGTTACGCACGAATAATTTTTTCTGTAAGTTATTGTCGTCATCATCATGCTCATGATCATGAAATATTCATAGGAAAATTTGTAAGCCCATGACTAGAAAAATGTCTAACGGACCAGGACAACATATTCTTACTTTATTATTATGTAGACAAACTACTTGAGCATTGAGCAACTACTTGAAAGAACGACCACCGACCACGTACACCAGTACTTTTTTCAAGTCAAAAAAACGTACGAGCGAACCAAGGGTAAACCTCAAAGTTTGTGCAAAGTAGTCTGCTGCAAGTTTGGTTGCTTTAAAGGATTATTCATGTACTCTGATTTGGGAAATTTAAAAGTAGACAAATCCATAATAAATTATCCATGATACAATAATGTTCCCTCTGGCGAATTCCTTCACGAATAAGATACTTTTGTTGGAAAGTGCATATAAGGCTGGGCAATATGCAAGCAGTCTTTTTGCGGGGGAAGGCGGTTCTAGGGCAAAAAGGGAGCAAAGAATGCAGTGGGAGCGCTTTGCGTGCCGGAGAACCGAGGAAAACAATGAGATAGCTGTTGCTGCAACTCTCCCTTTTCACTTTAGAAATTCGCCACATCAGCAAATGACATCGTTACAGGGACTACATTAGTTGAAGGCATGCGAAAGCAAGGAAAGACGGAGCAGCAACTATAATGAAAAGGGACCGATCAGCAACGTCCCTGAAGCGTATATGTTCAAATCCATATTGTTTTCGCACGCATTTACATTATTACAAGGAAAACAAAGGAAAACAAGCGAAAGGAAAGAGGATACCACCAATAACAATAAGAGAACAATAGTAATAATAATATAAAGAGTGATACGCATAGTTAGTTTATATAAAACACACAATTTATTGCTTGCTTACACCTAGAAAGAATTTGTGCATTTTTCCGCCTTCATTTCTCCCATCTGCATCTTTCCCCATTCTTTGCAAAGCAGTGTTGTGCTGGAACCTTTTTGTATATAAAGAGGAAAGTGCGGAGAGCAACTCACAGAATCTTTCTGGCAGGCAGGGGAACGAGACCGTGGTTTGGGTAGACGAAGGACAGACCCGAGTGGAAATCGTCTCTGCATTTCCCACTTCTTCCTCATCTCCAAAGGGAGGCAGAGTGAGATGTTACCAGTTTCCTAAGTTTTAGCAGTCGAGCACAGAGACAGGACAAGAGAGCAATCTCTCACATCTCACTGAACCCCTCTTGAGTTTGTGTGTTTTTTCTGTCTGTTCCGGAATTTCTTGAGGCATTAAAATACATTAAAAAGGAAAAAGCTTGAGTTGAGAGAGAAGCGGAGAGCCGTGCTCCTGCTCAATTCTTGGTGTGTTCAGATATTATCCTTCCGCCTCCCTCGTTTATTCGTTTTCCTTGCAGAAACACAAACACATGCTTTTCTGTTTCCTGTTGTTTATCTAATCTCCGCTTATCATTTCTCAACAGGAAGAAGGCAGGCACGCAGTCAGTCAAAATCAGTCAAATCAGAAGAAAACAGCTTCACGAGAAAGTACTAAGAGGAATAATAAGGCGTTCTCTCAACAACAGTCGCTTGTGTTTCTCCAGTTCCCCCACTTGCCCACTTGCCCACTTTCATTACTCCTAATATTTCCACTGTGCTCTTTACTCTAATATTGGTAATAAGTATGCACATACACTTTTTGGTGTTATCACACGAACAGTTTCGCCGTGTCGTGACTTGGTGTGTTTGATGTGTGCCGTTGTAGAGGTATGTAGAAAAGAGTAAGGAAGAAAGGTGAAAAATTGGAATCCATCAGTTAGACATGATCAAATGCGAAATGTGAAACACCCATCCACTTAAAGGGAGGATGTACGTGTGAATATATGTGTGCTTTTTGTTTCTCGCTCCGAGCGAAAGAAGTGTTTAACCCTTATCAGCTTTTGCCGACGATGCGCTCGCAACCGAAGGAGGAAAGTTGATGCCTCGAGGCATTGTCCTTTACACGGTAGAAAAAGCGGATGAACACAGTGGAAGGAAGGAAACTTAATCTAACTGCGAAATGAAAACAGAAAAAACATTCTAGGTATGTTTTAAAGCTTTCCCTATGTGCAAATTTATATTATCTGGCCACACACGCACTCTCTACATCCCATTCCACGATCCATCACCTTTTTGAAAAAAGGAAAAACTTGCGTATATTGTAGAGAGAGTCTTTATTTTTTACTTTCACTGCGGGCAAAAAATAACAAAGGAATTATAATAATGCTAGTCTACCTAACATGAGAAAATATTTTGACTTTTGTCACGTTATCAAAAATAGAGAAAAATCTAAACATTCCTTAGAGTTTCGTTTCCCTTCTATTTTTACTAACCCTATTTAGCTTAGGAAAAGTGGTCGAAAAAATCGATACTAGGTGACATTTTAAATGCATAAATTAGCTGTCAGTTGTCATTGTGCTTTTTACGATATTAGTTTCTTTTAAACTGCAAACTGATTAATCACCTTTCACGAGCGACACTTTTGACTCCTTCATTAAAACTTTCTTTGGAAAAATAACAAGTAAATGTTGGAAAGCATTGTTTCTTGATTTTCTGCCAGGAGAAAATACTTCCCACATAATACGAGAAAGAAACAAAAACAAGTTAAGTCGTCACCGTTTTATTAAGATTCGTATACCTATAATCGGTATTCAATCGTGATTGAAAGAATTCGTCTTTCACTTTGTGATGTGAATGGGATAAGTTTGAAAAAGAATTTCAGATTCACAAAATTGCTTCTTGGAACCAGATTTGTGTGGAATAGAGTAGTAACGGAAGGATTCAGGCTAAATTGTCAATCAATCTTTTGTTAGTTCTTTGTCGAGTATTAAATTTTCATTTTTTGGTGCTACGTGGAACACAAGATGTTGTCCTCAGGTATCCTTGTTAAACTAAAGAGATTCCTTTTTCTATAGTTTGCATTTTACCAATTCTCTGGCGTATTTGTATAAAGGATTTGCTGGCAGCAAAACATATAATCAAAAACTTTTTTGTCGTTTTACCCGTAAAACTTCATTTTACACTATGTATATGTACATGTTATATTCGTCGAATTCTTATTATTAATTGGAATGTATTTTGTCTTGAAAAAGTCCATTGTTTGCTTGTGGACTCTTAATTAATCTAACGCTTAATAGAGTTGGGTCTCATTGTCATATTATTTGTTTCCTTCTTCAAGCTACTAACTATTTACAAGACTTTTGTAACCAACTTCTGCCAACTAGCCCATTGTACAGAAAAAATAATGACAATGCACTTTCACGGTCGATGACTTCTTCTTTAAAAAAAGAGTTGGAATGCATTCAATGGTAAAAATGTTCCTTGAAGTCCTTTTCACCACTTTTAATTTGAATTAGTTTTTGTTTTGAAATACATGAAAATAAGGTAACAAAGCAAAGAACGGAAAAAGAAAATCTATATGCAAATACAAACACCATGTTTTTCTCATTTTACGATACCAATTTTGCATAAGGAATAGGGCTACCAGTTTTCATGTTGAGTTCGCATCATACTCCACAACAGGGCTAGTAGTCATTTTTTATTATTATTCCAGTCATTCAAAACAACCAGTTGACGTAGACGGTTGAGTGTATAGCGTTAAGCGAGAATTGGATAGTTTAAGACGGTTACTCACTTTGCCTGTACAGCCCATCACCATCACCATCTAATCATTATTCCCATTCCGGTATCTAATATGAGTCGTTGGTTGTTCCGTCAAATGCACTCGCTCCCTAAATACCACATAGATCTAGCTCGCTTTGGTTCTCTGCACACATGTCCATTGCCCAACCACAACGAACAACTACAATCTGCGTGTTTCAACCGTCTCTTTTCTTTGCAACCAGCCAAGTTCATTTCCAAATCAATGGGGAAATTAGTTTTTTAATGGAATGAATTAAAGCCGTAACCAACCCACAACAACAACAACAGCGCCTTAAATTGTTGTTTCCCGACTCTTTCCAAAATTCTTCAAAAACCTACAACACTCAGACTCAGTTACAGTTCAATATTTCCCCCTTGAAAAACGACTCACACAATTTTCTATTTATACGAGAAAATGTTTATCCAGAGTCGGAAATAATACGCATAAAGTACATAGATGTGACAATGGCATTATCACGCATCTGTTGGCATTTTTCGTAAAAATGTTTACTGTAGCAATAAATCCTTTAATATTTGTTTTCTGTCTTTGCGGGATCCTAATTTCTGCAGAAATACCTTTTCCGTACCCTAAACATATTCCTGTGAAACTAGTGAGTTAATAACTGTTGGGATTATATTTACATTACAGAATTAGGTACTCAGGTTTGTCAATTGTCACCAATGCATAATATCCTTCAAAAGCGAAACACTTCACCAGGTTGAAAGGCTACTGCTGCGTAATGTTCAAACTTTAATAACGATGCGATCATTTTGCGTGTGTTGGAAAAGCAAACAAAGTTTATCAACTTTGTTCGGTCTCTGTTGATTTCTTAGAATTCTCTACGGGTTTATTTATTTTAACCACATTTTGCCATCATATAAGGATTAGTTACTTATTTGCACTCGGAAATGATTCTGTTGTTTGAACCATTAGCTTAATTGAAGATGAGGAATGTATAAGTTCTCTCGTTTGGGGAAATGGCTGATTTCCAAATGTTTTATTCCTCGGAGTCTTTTCGGATAACGCAATAACCAACGTACTTCCTAACCCTTTTCTTTAATATCCACCGTGACGTGTAATGTAATAAAGTGGTCAAACAATCTTTCAAAATCAGTGAAAAGCCTGGAAGGTATAAGGAACTCAATAAAAGACTCTACGGTTGAGAAACGGTAAATCACCATTTATTTTTCCTTACTTCTTGGTCGGATCCTCAGATAAAGGTAAAATCCCGGTTTAAAAACTGAATCAAGAAAGCAACAGTGAAGGAAAAAGAAGTTTCAATAAAGGAAAGAATCTCTCCCTCTTTCTCTAAATTGTCAGGAGAGAAACTAAAAGTTGTCATCATTTGAATGGTAATGGCTTGTTGTAATTGACAATACAAGAGGAGACGATCGACAAGATGACATCAAGCCCATCAAGCTTTATGGGATGAGAACATTCTTCTTGCACTCGCTAACTGACATTGATACAATGTTATTTGGGGCCATCATTGTTCTCATTCTGAGTATCATTATTACAATGCTGGCACACAGAATGCTACAACTGTAGGCTGCAGTACTTTTTGAAATAACTTCTCGTTTCAGTTAACATCACCTCAGTCACCTAGATCCAAAGTAGATTACGTTAAGCACAATAGCTGCACAACAGACCTACATACCTCCATCCAATAATTTCCTCCTTTTGTGCCCATTTTACTTTGCTTTAACACCACGTTCTTTAAACTATAGCTTCAATAATGGTGGATTTGGACGAGATCTCAGATGCGTATTCCTTTGATTGAGTCTTTCTGCCTTTTCTCTATCCATTCGAATGGAAAATGGAATCTCTCGCCGATTGAAGCCTTTGCTTGGCATAGCGACATCTTCCAGTCCTCTAGGGTTAGGCAGAATAATTTCAGGGTAATTCCAGAGCGGCAAAGATTTGTCAGCAGTATTTCATGCTACCTGGTAATAGATTTCTTGTGAATATACGATTTAAGTGTCTTATGCAGCATAACGGTGATAATAGTGGAGGCTATCAAAGAATCTACGGAAAAGTCCATTGTCACAAAAAATTTTAGGTCCTTTCATCTCTTTGCGCTAAAGTCTCCTAACGATTTACTGTCGGTTTGTTGTGAATGGATAGTCGTTGAGTAAAAGGAAGACGGAAAAAGGAGAGCATAAATCAAACTGAATGGCGAGGACACACGTATTTCGTGCACATAGAAGCGTTATTCCCGTTGCATCGCTCTATTTATTATTTAGCACCATTTGGAAAAAAAGTCACACATTCCTCTTTCCTCTTCTCCTTCCGAATAAAATGTATGCATATTATTGAGCTAAAACACAAAAATTTTATTTTTACCCCGGTCCCGGTGTGGATATTCAAATGACACTGGTGAATGGCGAGGTGATATGGATGCATGCGGGCGACCATATACCTACGACAGACTGCAATATGATGATAAAATGCGTGAATAAAAATAAGGGAGAACAAGGAGGGACCACTTGCCACTTCCTCGAAGAGAGAGAAAAAAATTACAACGAGCCAGACCACGACCGACACAGCCACCATAACCAAGATTCCCTCAACAAGACAAATACATACACACACGACACATAAGAAACCTTTCAAATATGATTTTAGTTACAAAGAAACTTGTGCGGAATGGGATAGAAGAGTGATGCCTCACTGAATGTAAAGCATGGTGTGAGCTTAACTTGAATGTTATTGAAAAGTAGAATATTCCTTTTGTGTGGCGACTTCGCTAACCTTTCTTTCTTCCTCTTTAAGGAAACTTTCCCTCCTTTCTTGGCTCCTTTATAGGTGACATTCAGCGTAGGCTTGAAAGTGAAAAAGTAGACCAGAGGGAAAAGTAAAAAGAAAAAAATGGGGGTAGTTGAAATGCAGAGAAGTGGAACTTTTTTCCCCTTTTTTGCAAAAAAATGAAAAAAATAAAACGAAATTTTCATTTTATAACAATATGAAGTTTACATTCATATGCATGTGTGACCACAGTGGTGATGATACCTTGCATGATGGCTAAACGAAATGGAGTGAAAGTGAGCTACATATCATCACACGTGTCAAGTACGTTGGCGGAGCAGGCAAATTTAATGGGAGTAGAGAAAGGTGTCTTGAATGCGCATTACTTACTGTTATTACCAGCAATTGAATGACAAATGCTATTCACAAACATTAAATTGAAGAACATTTTCTTGTTTCTATTTTCAGGGAAGTCATAGCGGAAGAACGAAGTGGAATTCATATTTCATTATTTCCCATTTACTCGGGGGATGACATCCAGGCTTATGAACTGTACGTGACACATGACGACATTTGACTTGAATTAAGAAGCTCGGAAATTATAATACGTACAGTTTTGTCATGTTCTGCAATGTAAATTGGACAAAGTATGGCTTTTTATTAAATGCTAAAATTCGGGAGTTTAGAAAATATTTGAAAGTAAAAGTACAAACTTGAGACAGTGTCGTATTCGTAAATGATAGCGTTTGAAATATTCCGTGCAGAACTTCCAGAGTTACAAAGAAAGTACCACTCTGCTAGCTCCAGTCATACAGTCTTACAATAAGATTTGACTCCGAATGCTTGTGTCACTCCTCTGCAATATTATTTCTTAGGAAAGGAAAGGAAGTTTTCGGAGAAGCTTATTGTGTCATTGTTGTACTACTATAACGGAGGTTTATGCAGCCGCACACTGCGCAGATGATGAATATTCTAATCGACATTATGAGAGCAACGGCTGTGGTCTTGTTTCTTTTACCAGTCGTCCATTTGGTTGGTAAGTTTTTGTCCTCCCATTTAATTTTAACCCGTAATTTGAACTGACAGTATAAATGCAAATCAAATTTTCAGAAGTCACTGCAATTTAATTATTCAATATTCCATCAATGAGGTTCACAAAAAACCTACAAACATCAGCCACAAAGAGTACAATTATAACTGGCTTGTATGGTGGCTTTTGTTCAGCCACAATTAAATTAAAGTTCAGTTTTCTTGATTAGAAAGACTGGGTCAACCAAGAAAACATTGATGAAAATGAAGTGGGTCGTGTGACATGCCCTATAGTAGTATTAAGAACGAGCGCGGATTTATTTATGAATTACAAATTGGCGTTGTTTCAATGGACAGGTGCTTATTAGCAACTTAAATGCTGAATGACTAGCTGAAGTGAGTGAAATAGTGGAGAAAGCAACTTAGGTACTTCTGATTACAGAACAAACCAACTTTTTTGCGTTGAAAGTTGCTTAGAGCAAAAGCTGAACTTTTTCGCACTTAGGCATTCGTTCAGCTATACATAAGTTAACTCTGAAACAGAAATATTCCCAAAAGTACTTTCGCCACTTCTTTGTCTCTGAAAAATGCTTTGCTACCTACGGAATCTCATTCTAGAGAAATAAAAGTAGCAAAGATGACAATGAGTTTAAGGGAAGACGAACGTGCTGCGTTGAGTGAGTTGTCAACAAACATCTGAATGTTAATGCTAAATTTCCATTCACCTTCTCAATTTTTAACTTTGCCAATAAGCAGGAGGGAACTACTACGGTCTACTGTACCCTGTTGTATTATGGAAACCGTGAAGTCAAGTTTTCAACATTTTTCATGCACAAATTGCAAAACGTGTTCTTATCTCAAGTGAGCGCTAGACGGTATCGTCGTGGAATGTCATGAGCTTTTATAAATTGCAGCGATGAATTTCATTCATCCTTTCTAAGCAAAAGAAATTCGTTGCTTGTTATTGTACAATTGTTACTTTGTTACACTAACACTAACTCTTTTGAACACACACTTCCTTTTGCTCATTTTTCCTACTTTTTCGAAGCTCCACACGTGTGCCTGCTCCTCTTATCATAGAATACAATCGAGAAGAACCTACTCAAAGGGCATCATCAAGGTGAACGTAAAAAGAGGAAATGTTTCTTGGTTTGTGTCAACTTTGTGGTAAATTTTTATTTTAAAGGGGAAATCGAGGAAATGTGAATGGATACACGTATTTTATACATCAACTATTTATGGCTTAATATGCCATTCATTTTTATAGCACTTATTTCTCTGCATGACAAAAATATATAGATTTTCGTTTTTGAGCGCTGCGCTGCGCTTTTAATAATATAAGCTTTGGTTATTATACCTATGTTTCATTTCATATCAGTTGGTATCGATTTTTTTTTCATCTTCTCCTTTATGGGGAATAGTTTTGTGGTATACGTCTGGTGTTATAGCTTTACGAAATTTATTTTTGCAATTTACTGCCTCCAAAACACACTTACTGCTAAACCAAGCATGTGCATAATATGCATTTTGTATTACATTTTCACTTGAAAACGGATCGTTGATTGCCTCGGGGCTGAATGACACGAAGAAAAAATTGAAGGGAGAAAATTAGGGGAAAATAAAGTAGGATGCTCCACTTGGACATATACTTCCTCCTTGACTTTATTAAAACATAAATGTAGTGTACGCCAAAGGGTGGTCTCACACTCTGTGAATCTGTCCTCGCTTTCTTCTCAATTTTTAAGCAGAAATATGACTCGTACGTTAAATTTTTGGATGCAATTTCGACTGTATTTACGTCAGCTGCACTTGTAATTGATGATTCCAATTGAGAAAAATGTCGGACAAAAATAGTTCCCAAAAGTTAATGTTTCAGTTGTCCATTTTAACCTCTTACGTTATTTTGTATTTGTCTTAAGGTAGAACAGCGAAGGTTTACTTTTTAAGGGGTACTTTCAGAAAAGTCTAGGCGGAGTACCAAAAAAAATGTAATTCACGATGTGGTTCATGCCTAAAAATGCGTTTATATCTCTATTTGCTCTTATACATATTCATGTAACCCCACAAATACCGCGCTGGAGCTGTGCCAACAGTATTACACAGCTTTATACTTATTTAGTCAAAAATGGCTGAGCGTATATTTTTAAAATGTTCCATTTTTATTTCATGGTTGATTGTATTTTCTATATAAAAATTCAGCTCCGCTCCGGTCTCAAATTTAAGGAGCAGCAAGCAGAACAAGATGCTATTTTTCTCCGACATAAAATAATATGGTATTTGCATGCATTTGACTGTGCAGAAGTAGATAGGCACAGAGAAGGAATTCATTCATTTCAAGAAGTGGCTATCTAGATTATAATAAGAGGATGCCCCATGTGGAGTCTCGTCTAGAAATTTTGGTGGAAGGTGGCCTCCGTAATGTAATTTAAAGTATGAAATATCCACTTGTTGTTGCTCACTTGACCAGTACTTTAAAACAAAAGATATGTCGGCAACCATCACATATTTAATTTCTGGTGGCGTGCCCTTATGTTCCATACAGTCCTACAATAAATTAGGGAGCATAAAAAGTTAATGCGAAAACTTTTCTACCAAACGATAGCTCAACGTTGAATAGGTCTCCACTCTTTTCTTGTATATTTATTCATTTCAGAGAAATTATTACGAGACAGGAAGCGTAATAAAATAATAGATGCAATACAAACGAGCCGACCATTTACCCTTTAACTAAATGCTTGTTAGCAAAGTTGATATATTAAGTTCACAAACTTTCTCGGACAGGTCAATGATAAGTTGGGTAGAGTAAACAAGATGAACAAGTCGTAAAAAGTGGCACCGGAAAAATAAAGGTTTAGAATGCAGGAGAACGTAGCAAGAATGGACAGGTGCACCTCCATAGGATGCAGAATCAAGCATGAAAAACACGAAGCATTTACTGCACGACTGGTGACTGCTTAACCCACTTTCTCTCGAATTATTATTTTCTTTTCATTTGCTTTCTGCACACTGCCCGCTTTCCTTGCTTAGGATTTAACCGGCAAGCAGGGCATGGAAGTGCGGCATTTTTTCTTCAAATGACAATTTTCTCAGAACAATGAAACTAGAAAGTGACTTAAATGGTCGCACAATGTAGTGAAGAGAAAAGCAGTCGAAGATTCTTTTATTTTTATTGTTTCTGGCTCATAGCCAGATATTAAATATCCATGAAGTACACTCTGCGTTCATATTATTCTTCAACTTCTTTTTCCTTTCGTCCGTCGATGTTTTCAGGGGGAAAGAAGGAAAGCTAAAAACCACAAAAGGCAAGACAAATAGAAAAGCAAAAAACCAGAAAATCAAAGAGTACAAATGGTTGTTTCTGTCGGCAGAACTCTAGGTCGGATGGAGGTCTGTCGGTGTAAGTTTCTCAGAGTGTTTGACCAGTGTGACATAAATACAGCACACTGCACTGAACTAACAACGTGTACAACTGCCACTTAAGGCCAAAGCAGCAGAAGATCAAAATGGTCGGTTTAAGCAACACAAGCACTGACCCTCATGGTCACTTGCATTTCTTTCGTATTTCACCTCCTCATATTTATTTCATTTCTCCTTATGCATACACT
>VYYJ01002078.1:0-24120 GCA_021029165.1 Cyphoderus albinus | reverse complement strand
AAAAAACGTATCACATGCACACGCTCACTTCACTTATGTTAAAAATGCAGTTACCAGAGTGGAGGTGAACTGAACCGAGAGAGGATTGGAGGAAAAGAAAGGAAGCTGGAGCCGGAAACGAAGTATGCCAGGAAGAAGAAGATCCCGTGTGATGTAACGAACGTGTTTTTATAAGTGCTCTTCTGTAAGTAATAAAATCACTTCATTTAGTTGGTACTTCCTCCTCAATTATCAGTGCCGTCACATCACTTTCACCGTTTTTCGCGAGAAACTTTCAATCAGTATATAATTAATTTGCAATTTGTTTTGTTCATCATCAAAACAAGTGGATACCTCAGTTCTCACAAATCTTACTCTTATTGTACTAGAAATTGCATCAGTTTCATTAAATACCCGTAATTAATACCAGTGAACAGTTTTATCAAAGGGCAACATGTCAACCGAAAATAAAGTGACAATGACCCGTGTCATTATAGGGGTGGCGTCAGTCGGAGCCACATTAGCCTTTGTGTACTTATATAATAAATATCAAGAGCGTAAGGGGAGAGGCGGCACCTCCTCCAGTAGCGGAAGCAGGTCAAGAAGGCAATCCGCGAAAAGCGGTGAGGTGAAAAAAGTAACATTTAAAACGACTGACGATGATGATGAGAAGGAGAAAGATCGAGCGAATAGATTAGTAAACAGTGGCGGAGTTGTTGCGTCATCCTCATCATCAGCGGCTTCGAAGAATAGTAAGTCACTTCCGTTTAAAAAAGAACTCAATAACGAACTTTTGAATGCTGGTGTAAAACCAGCATCGTCTTCACCGGTAGTGAAGCATGACACTACAAAATCAGAGTCAAACAAGCAAAGTAGTAAAGGTGACGGTGACACTGATGAGAAGCGAAAAGAGTTTCGTGGTTCGGATTCTTTGGATCCACCATCAACCATCCTTCAAGATAGCACATCCAAAGACGATGTTGTTGATGCGATGAATACTAGTTTCAATTCTACTAACCGTTATCAGAATAATTCTACCTTAAAATTAGAGGATAGTAGTTCCGCTGCAGTTGCTAATAATACAATGACTCCTTCGGCCTCAGTAGTGACCAAAGAAGCTGTTGT
Source organism: Cyphoderus albinus (assembly GCA_021029165.1). Lineage (NCBI taxonomy): Eukaryota > Metazoa > Arthropoda > Collembola > Entomobryomorpha > Paronellidae > Cyphoderus > Cyphoderus albinus. The sequence continues at coordinate 23,016 of VYYJ01002078.1, read as the reverse complement.
AGAGGAGGTCATCACTAGGTCCAAGAAGGATGGACCATTGATGACCTCCACTCCTCTGCCTGGCAAAGATTTGACCGGTCAGGTTCCTTTTCGTACAGCCGCGGCTGTATTTAAGGCTAAATCTTCTGATCTCCAATCTTCAGCTCCAGTTGACGGAACAATGCCGGATGTTCCAACGTCTTCGCTTACTCCAGAGACAGATTACGACTCGTACGCGTTCAGGAAAGAGATGAGAATCCCGAGAGAAGTTGTTCCCGGATTGATAGGAAAGAAGGGTTGCAATATCAAACTAATTCAATCACAGTCGGGCACAACCATTAATTTCCAAGATGAAAGTATGAAACTATATGAACATTATTATCGAGATACCTTGACTAATTACTAATAATAACATTTATAACGAACCTTACCCTTTTGATAATGTGTCGTCTTTTTTAGCTTTGGAAAACGGGGATAGAATTTGTGTCATCAGGGGTGCCCCTGAGAGTGTAACGATTGGCGAGTCATTAATTCAAAAATTTATGTTGGAGCAACCGACGATTTACACGGTCACATTAACCGTCCCTTTATCCTCTGTGGGTCGCATCATTGGAAGGGGAGGCGAAACGATCAGATCCATCCAGGATTTAAGCAAGGCTAGGGTGAACGTTGAAAGTCACAATCATTACGGTATTTTAAGTGTAGTTAATTATTCAAAGAATATGTACGTGCTTTAATTAATTTTTGCGCCTAACACAACGTACTATGCCCTCGATACTAACGTTTCCTTATTTTCAACGAATAACTTGTTCTGTTTCTTAACTGTGTAGGTAGTGGTGATGCGGGACCTACCAGATCAATTACAATTAGGGGCTCAGAGGAACAGATTAACATTGCGAAACAGTTAATCAACGAGAAAGTGGACGAGGAAAGGAATCTGCGTAAAACGATAGATGTAGCTACAGCGAACAGGACTCACAGACGTGGAGGTGGCACTAGTCCATCATCGGCTTCCGGTGCCCCTTCCGTGTCTCCGGGTAATATAGGAAGTTCAGAACCAGCACTTCCTTTAAAACAGGACGGGATTTTAGAGGTTTTTGTTTCGTGCGTGTATCATCCGAATGATTTTTGGATTCAAGGTAAACGGCAGTTTTAACTTCTCCATCAAAATGGATAAAAACAACCCCGTAGGATAGCTATAGCCTATAGGACTAGGGCTAATTTTAATTGTTTAAAATCCCCGGACTCGGATTAAGGAGTTTGTTCAAGAATAAGCCATTAAATAGTTTTATTTAAATTCTGACCGAAAGCAATGTGACAAAGTGGAAGCAGAAAAGAAAGAATCGTAAATGTTGTATTTCAGTCATAGAAGAGAAAAGATTTTTTAAAGAGCTCGGTTCCTCCATAAATCAAAGATAGGATAATGAATGTTGTTTTATGATTTTGTCATTTTAGTTGTTGGGCGAGACTCCATTGAGTTGGATAAACTATGTGACAACATGACAGATTTTTATAGTGGACAACGAAATGAAGAATCCGAAAGTCAATTTAATGTAGGGGATATTGTTGCGGCTCCATTTGAAGTGGACGGGAAAATGTAAGCCTCGTAAATAATTTTCCGTGAATAGTCTGTACATTTCTCAAATTCCAACCGATTATTTAGCGATTATAACTTTATCGTGTTTTATGTTTCCCAATTTTAGTTACCGAGCAAAAATAATGAGAATTGATGATAATGGAGTGGAAGTGTCCTATTTAGATTACGGCGATCGAAGGGTATTACCACTTTCAGAGGTTCATGAGCTTCACCCAAATTTTCTCCAATTAAGATTTCAGGCTATTCAGGCAACTTTAAATTTAGGGTAACTTCCTCATATTTAATTGTTATAAAGCTATATTTAAATATGATGTCAGTGGCATGATTTAGGCATGAATTTCAATAACTGGTTTGGATATGTAATTTTGTTTTAGGTGCATTGGTGAGAAGTGGGAAGATGAAGTCATCAACGAATTCTGTGACTTAACGTATTGTGCTCAGTGGCAGTCGCTTACGGGTAAGTTCCAGCGCTTTGTGTTGTTGACGCAAGTTTATTAATCTTATTAATCATTCAAATATCCACGTACATAAATAGAATACAATATCTTGTAATAGTAAAATAAGGAGAACTACATGTTCTCATGATGAGTCAGATATTTAATAATTATATATTTAATTCCTTACAGCCAAGGTGAAGGATTATTTAAAAGATGTTGAGGATGGTCATGACGTCATCTGGATAGAGCTCTTAGACAAGGTATATAAAAATATAAATATTTTATTGTGTTTAGCCCAATGCTGCGTGGGTGTTTAGAGATCTCAAATATTGACATTTCTACCACTACACTGTGTGATGATGCAATGTTGAATAGATATAATGCAGGTGTGAATATTAAATGTTACAGGAAACCAATATTGGGGAAGAATTGGTTCGTAAACGTCTAGCCACGCCAAAGGGGCCTTCTGGTTGCAACGGTGCTAAGAAGAAAAGCTACGCAGCAGCCGCCTTAGGAGGATCTAGCCAAACGTCTTCTGAACCTGTTATAAGTGCGTCTGACCCAACTGTTCAGGAAAGTGTAGAAAATGAGAGGAACGGCAACTAAATTCAATTCGACTGTGTTATGCTTCAAATGATTAATTTAAAACTGTGACTTGTTCACATAATATCCAGGTTAAATGTGAAGCTACTTATTAATGTAGGATGTAGATAAATAGATTATTATATTATTTTAGTCCACCTGCTAGTTACATACGTTATGTAGTTCGAGATACTAGAAGGCTTCTAGCTATTAAAGTACAATTTACTTATGCATGATGAAACTAACCTCTTCGTGTTGTATAAAATTTAAAAATGGTCAATTGTGTTTGTGTTCGTGGTGTTCTAGAATGAACCTATAAAAAGCCTTCTCAAACTCTGGTCTTATTTAACGTTACTTACTTAACGAAACTACTTTATAGAGAATTGGATTTAATTTAATTTAATCCACCTGCTTTTGCCATCCGACCATGTGGCACGGATCTATAGAAAGCAATGAGTTGTTAGTTCCTATGTAGTGTTTGAACATTTTATTTTCAACGAACTGATTTGTTGTACTTACTAGGTTTGTACTGTTTAAACACTCCTTACCCACTAGCAATTTTATGAAGCATTAACTTATAACGCCCGTTGCCTTCGAATCCAATTATGGATTACTTACTGATCGGTCATGTTTTACTTTGTAAAATGTCGTGAAAGTAGCATGAGTGTGTGCGATGCACCCGATCATTTTCGCTGCATTTAAACCTTCCAGTCCTTTTTTGTAATTGTATCAATGTTTGGTAAGAACTAATTAAGGAGCAAGAGTTAAAAGCGATTGCAAATTTTCACAAATATGAAGAATAAAAGATGCAATGTGCTGAATGAAATTTTATATTATGTCTATTGAACAATATGCATTTTATACAGCATTCTAGCGAAATATTCAGTTCTTAAAACTCATCAATATCATGATCATAAGTACGTTACATATTATATTTATGATTTTACTTGCAATTAATAATAATGATGATAAATGGACTGAGACACGTGTGTCGATAACAGGAAGAAGTAAATTTTCGTTTTAATCTTCGCTCATCTAGTTACTTACAGTACAAGTCATGGCACCTTTTATTAGTGATTTTCAGTGTTTAAAGTACCTACACAAACACATGAACATTACATTTTTTACTGTTTACTCTTATATGAATGGAATAGTCGCTAAATAACCAGATACGCAAAGTATTCCTTTTGATATGGGTATATAGAATGTATAGGTATGAATATATTAATATAATATTTAAAAATACTCCAAGGTTTACAAAATGTTTGTTAATACACTTCAACACGAAATATTTTTCTAATTTTTTCTAGTAACAAATATAGTACAATCCAATTTCGTTAGTATTATAATTATAGTAGAGGATGGCTCGGTTGGTAATCTTCTATTTTAAGTACATTTTATAATTCACGATTAATTATTAAACAATGGTAATATAATTGCTTTTCGCAGTGGTTCAACATTTAATTAATTAATCATGATGTGTAACACAAGTCTTACATGAGTTGGTAATTTTTATAGGCACCCGATTTAAAAATGAGGTAAGTTACGAATAGCGAAACATTCTTCGAATGACAAATTGACTGATTGAGAAAAGGTTTCAAAATGACTCTGATGCGATAACTACTGAATAAAAATTATCAATAATAGAACATTTATGATAAAGTTAAGGTACTCTTTCTAAACGAAACTTACATAAAACATAAATGTAGGCGGTTAGTGTAAAAATGTCGAAGGCTCATTTGCATGCATTTAAAATGCCATGAAAATTATGTGGAGTAAAATAACACTACGCTTTATGTAAGTAGAATTTTTCAATTTTTATTATTCCTGGAAAAAATGACAAAACTCATTCTATTTTATTTAAAAAAGGCTTTTGGCTCAAGGGGACAGCAGCCTCTTGTCAGTAGTGGGGTTGCAACTGCAACGTAACTATAATTATTACTATTACTAATTACCTATTGTGGTATTATAAAAAGTAATGATGGACTGTGAAAAAGAGCACTTGATTGTCCGTTCACATGCGGATTATTCGATTATTTTGGAATGGGATATTTACTCTTGGAATCATTGAACAATGCTAATAAGTTCTGTAGAATCTGCTTGTACTCTGGCACGACAGACGATGATAAATTATTATTGCTGCATGGAGATGCTTTTGCTAATGAACCAGCGATCATTTCCGCAATTTCAGCATTTTCTTTCTCAAACGCGTCGTCGTGTCCAACATTCTTTGTTCTGCTCAAAAGATTGATGTCTTCTGGTCCATCCGGTAATTTTTCCATATTTTCTGCACCAACGTCCACGCTTGTTTTTCCCTCATACACCGATTCCTTCTCTTCAGCGGAGGATTCGTAATCGGAAGATGACGTCAACGCTTCTTGATTGCCACACTGAAATATTTTTGCCAGAAAGTCAATTAATTAGACTCATAAACATTTTAGTTATATTATTCATCATAGGTGACCACAAGATTGTTAGTGTTAAGTAATGAAAAAAAACTGCTTTACACAAATACTCTTACGTTAGAGTAAAAAGAAAGCAAATACGAGAAATAATACTCTAGTTCAGTTTGAGACAAACTAATAGAATTTATAATTATAAATATTTACAATTAGATCAACGTACCATTTTTCACAACGCAATCGTGTGTTCTGTTGTGCTGTAAACACATTCGCCGACTTCATTTCCTCATCACTTTTCCGCTGAACGAATTTTAATTCTAACCTGACTATTTAAAATTCCTGCACACAGATCTTTGCTCATCTTATTAATTTCCACATTGCATTAATTTGTTGAGTGCTAACTACAGTTACGTTCACTTGACTTTTTATGTGGTATGAACAATTCATTTAATATTATTTTGCGGAAAAATACAATTTTGCATTAATTTCGAATCCAAGTTGAGGATTTAAATTAACCTGATTGCTTTTCAGACATACAGAAATCTACGGCTATTGAACATTTTATCGTTAAAACATCTTTGTAGAAGTTGATTGGTGAATGTATAACGATATCGGTGAACGAACAAAATAGTGGTCTACAGATTTACTAACTTTCCGGAGGTAGGTTTAATTTATTAAATAGCCTATTGTCATTTATTTCATTAATTGCAATTAAAACTTTAAAAATATTCATGTGAACGTTATTTGAGAGCTTCTTCTACAATTTTCGTGTCGACGAGGATAAAGACGGGATTGGGATCAGTCTTGTTGAAGTTGTGGGATTTGTCATTGCTATGCATTTTTTCATCGAAGACGAAACATTGGCGAACGAGGAAGACCCTTTGCTACCACCGGGCACAATGGTAGAAGTCACCAGGAAGAAAAGTAAACTCAGAATTGCCCAAATCAATTGGAATACTCCCATCACCACAAGAATGAACCAGGCCAGCCACCATAACTAGAATTGGTGAGAAACGAGAATTGAAAAAAGAACATGAAACTCTTGACTTACTTGTAGCGACGTAATTTAACTATGAATGTAGCTATTTTACGGTTAGATTTTTCATTCTCTTTCCTAATTTGATGTCATTCGTTATCTTTGAAAATGTAATACAAATGGGGAAAAAGTGAAATTCTTCTATTGAATTTCTTGATTCTTGACATTTTAACATCGCATTCTTTCTACGCAACAATGGTACTTATTTATGAAACTCAACGCATGCGTGCGCTCTTTGTGTAATTATTTTGCGAAACACGTGAAGTAAAGGACTGTGCGTGAAACGTGAAATAAGAATCAGATAATGTGCGGTGAAATAATTCCAATTTACTCTCCTTCGCAGTCCAAGATAAGTAGATTATTATAAATTATGTAAAAATGCTACTGCATGCTTATTGTGCTAGAAATTAAAAACCGCAAACCATTCATGTTTGAATTGGTCACAAAACGGATTAAAAAAGCTGTTGCAAATTTCAATTGCTGGGTGAGTGAATTCTCCATGCACCATGCACCACACCGCACCACCGTTACGTCACCATTTCTCTGCTTGAAGTCTCATTATTTCATTAAAATACTTATTCAATATTTGTGCAAATAAAAATGTTCCTAAAGGCTTAGTTTTGAGTAAATCCTGCTAGAAAAGTTTGTCATTGCCATCCATCACTCTCGCAATTCATGATTATTGATTAATAGGCATTTGGTAAAAACATTTTTTAAATGACCAGACCGCTAAATCCTATTTAAAAAAAATTTTGGTTACTTAAATTGGTTGTGTAGATTTTATAGTGTGGTAAAGTGATCTATATCTTGATATGTGAAAAACCTCAATTAAACCTTAAATACCTAGATAGACTGTTTGATTTCCCAGTAGTTTTCAGACAATAAAAATTAACTAGTTCAGGAAGCAGAGAATTCAAATTGACAATAAGCAGTTTAGCAGAGATAAATTAATCCCATATTTTGAGAATTTTAGTTTCAGACACCATTTTCCTTAAAATTCCTCGAGAAGGATAAGTTTTTAGAAGATCAGGATTTAGTATTAATTTGTAATCTTTGTACACAATGTACAGGTGCAACTTGCAGTGCAAGTGTATCTGATTAGTGTGTTATTTCACAGAGGAAAATATTAACAAGTATGATGATTAGTTACACATGCATTTGGCATTAATTATATACATTAATATTTATCGCTTGAAAAATGTAAAGCTTACGGTAAAGTATGATTCATTTGTTATTATTAAAAGATGTATCAAAAATAAGTACCAGAGTTGCTTTTTTTACTAAATAGAAAGAAAGGTTTTGTACAAAACTTGGACGAAATTAAAACTTCAGTGTGATTCAAATTCAGAAATGGAACATTTCCAGTTTTGAATTAATACTGATTTAATGTGTACAATATTTATTTTTAAAATGTGCATCTCTCCATCTGAAATATAAATAATGTAAACTTACCTTCGTCTTTTTCAGTGGCTCGCCACTATTTTGGCATTTACCGTTCTGGCGATTGCCAACTTTCTCACAGGACAATTCGCCTTCCGTGGCACCAACTGCAGTGGTGCTTCCTTCCACCGTGAAACGGTTTTTAAATAGTATGGCAGCATCAGATGAGACAGGTACTTTGGCATGAATACCCTTCCCCACAATATCGTCGTCGTACACGAAATCATCCTCATCATCATCATCCTCCTCGTCAGAGGGTATTCTAGCAGGGAGCTCAAGCAATTTCGAATGGTACCTCGAGGTGAAGGTGACGTTCAGATTTTCAATAGCTTCCGCCAGAGGATTATCATTTTGGCAATCAGGATCAGGAGCCTCTTGATTTACCGGAAGACACGAGTCTTCCTTATCCATCCCACGGCCACTGCCACCGTTACTGCCAATACCAAAAGATTTCTTCGATGGCTTTTTAAAGGACGAATTTCTCCCTGGTGAATTCTTTTTACTCCTCGATATCTCTGGCTTCCTATCCTTGGTAAGGCACGGCTCTTCATCCAAGTCCACGTGTTCGTCGTCCTCCTCATCGTTGTCGATGCTACTGCTGCCACTGCAAGCCCCGGCATCACTGCTCTCTTCCATAATGAAGACTCTTCTCCCCTGCTTAGAGTCACTTCCGGCTGAGGCAGAGGAGCCGGCTCTTTCATCACTCCCGGTGAATCTCGGCTGATGTCCGAGAAAAAGCTCAAAGTTTTCGTCGTATTCAAATTCTTGTTCCCCCTCAAGTTGGATTTCATTATTGCTGTCGCTTCCGTCGCTCCGGGTACTTTTATCTCTCTGAAATATACTTGACCGGTGCCTCGGAAAAAGAGGAAAGGTACGGTTCATATTTCGATTTGGACTTCTCTTCGTATTATTATGGCGGTTATCAAAGGGCATGGAGGCCCCAGTGGCTCTTGCTAGCTCATGTTCCAAGGAACTGAATTCTATGTCGTGGTCTTCACCTGTGAGGCCAGCAACATTGTACGTAAAGTCCGCATAGCATCCTCCATTTACATCATTATCATTCTCAACTTCGATGGAATTGACCAGGCTCAAAATGCTCACTTCCGCTGAGCAACGTTTGCACATGAGCATGTTATTGTTACTGCCGTTATTTATATGCAGTAGCTCTAAAGGATTAAGGTGGGATTTACGACGCGTTGACATTGAAGTTGAAGATACAGACGATGAGCTGCTCCCCTCAGCGTCCCCGAGGTTGGATGAGGAGGATGCGCGTGGAGAATGTGGCGAAGAAGAGTTTGCGGATGACGAAGAGTTGGATGGCGATGCGGGAGATAAAATGGCTAAAGTTGAAGAAGCAAGTTCCATCTCATGCTCCAAATGAGATGGAAGCCGCCTAGAGTCTCCTTCCGAAGAATTACGGCGGGTGGATGTGGCCAGAATAGCGGATGAATTGAAGGAGATTTGCGAATAATTTCCTGAATCCAGAAGTTGCCTGCGGAGCTCTGCAATTTGTTCATCTTTTTCGCCACTCGTTTGTACCAATTGTGTTTGAAGATTGGCATTTTCCTGTAGTAAAGTATAACGTTATATTCAGTCAGGTATTATTTTAAAATGCTTTATGATCGGCATGAGCCATCAACTGCAGTAAATCAAGTCATCATTATTGTTCAATTGCCTTTCACTACCGCAGTGTCCTAACCAAAAAAAAATTGATGAAAAATGAAACTATATCAGAAATATAAACCATATCCATTTCAAATAAAAAATCTATGAATCATTCAATGCAGTGTGGTGGGATTTGCTGCACCATGAGACTGAAAACCAATTTCACATTTTGTCCTCTTGTCTCCAAACAAAAGACTGAAATCAAGGCCACTTTCGGATTGTATAACACAAAGATCCCTGCAGATTCACCTAAATATTGATATTTTCTACAAAGTATGCTTTTTCTTTGACTTTCTATTACTACGCGATGTGTATTGATATTTATCTATTGTCAACATGTCGACTTTCAGATACTGATCACCCTTGTTGCGGTTTATTTATTTCCCGAAAAATAATGTCCCATGTGGCATTCGTTTTATTTGAAATAGATTTCCTAGTTAAATATGTCTCACAGTGTGCTTTGAATTGGCGTTATTTGAATAGGAGAAATGTTTAATAATGATTTTGCGGCTTACCTGAATAAGAATTCTCATTTGTGATTCTAATTCGTGTACTTTATCCGTCTCACTCTTCCTGGCAGTTGTCAATTCCTCAATCCTAGTCTCAAGAGACTCGACATATTCTGACTCTGAAGTTTTCAGGTCAGGACTGTTCGAATTTCCTGAATCAAATTCATCTGGCGACGGGGTATAGTCCCTGTTGACAGAATTTGTTTATCAGATCACATTTATTTTTCAGCTCACTTAAAAATTGTGAAAGTTTGAAATTTGAAAGTAGTCAGTAGGATATTTTTATATAAAAAAATGTTTCAAACCTTAAATCTTGCAGACTATGAGACCTCCTGCGAAGAAAGCCGTACCCGTAGCCAAAACCGTATCCCGATGTCATGTTGTCCTCTTCTGATGAGTCCGAGCCACAATTAAAGTAACTTCCTCGATTCACCTTGCCCCTTGAACCTTGAAATCCTCTTTTTGCTCTCTCATCTCTTAAAGCCTCCAGGGCTCTAGACATTTCTTCGCATTTTCGCTCTAGGAAATCTATGTTTTCACATAGACTGTTTAGCAGAAAAGCAGAAAACAAAAGTTTGTAAGTCAACATATTCAACAAATTGTTCAATGTGAAATTCATGTTGCGTATTCATTGGGTTTTATGGGAATTGTTTTGCAAACATTACTTCGAGTTAAAAATGTAATAGAAGCTAAAAAATCTGACCTGAATAGCTTATTTCAACTACTTAATTATTATGTAAAGTACTGATGGACGGTTTAATAATTTATGGCACAACCAAATGCCAATAAAACTATTTTAAATATATGTGTGTTTTAAACAGTCATATTAAAAAAAATTAAATCATTTAATATTAATGTAACGTCACGTAACTTACGTGGTTGAAAACATCAATCCTCCGATTTAACTATTAGTGAGAAGTGAGAACGAATTCATGATTTCCTTTTACTATTTAGTGTTTAGTATACAGGAAGAAGCATTTGACAACAAATCTCTGGCATTATCTTTATATCGAAGAATTCTTAATTGATTTAGGTAACTCTTTTGGAATTCAGTTTGTGGAACGATAAAAGAATTTAAGTTGTAACAAAATCCTATCACATATTACTTATTTATTTTTAATCGATGTATTGAAATAAGGAAGAGGAAAGTAATTAGTAATTACTAATTACCATTAATGGTACCTCTGATCCGATTTAAAACTTTAAAATTTATATAATTTGCTTCATTAAACATGCTTCAAAATGTAATAATACATACTTTTAACACTCAAGTTTAATTGCTCGTATAATACTTGTCATAATTTTTTGCCTTCATAACGACTGTGTCATTGTGGCCATACAATAATTATCTTATGGTCTTTACAAAAATTCGCATTCACTTTTAGTCAGTATTGCACAAAGTAGATTATAGGAATCTTCAAAAGATGTCTTTCTCTTTCGCTAGCTTCTCTTTGATACTTTACAAATTCTAACTACAAATCGATTCCTTTCGCTTTTGATTTTTAAAAATTCTTATTCTTACGATCATAATAATATAATAATAACTCCGTAATTTTATTACATGCGCTAATACAACAGCTCTCTATCTAGCAAAGTCAAGTGACAGTAAATAGGCAACTTTTAAATAAAAATGGTAGCAAAGTCATTTTGCTGCACTAGGAAATCCAAATTACAAAATTAGAGAATGAACGTCACGTTCATCCTAAGACTTTTGCTGGCTATGTTAATTCACTTCCTCATGAGTACGCATTGTTACTGAAAGTGATTTTTCTACCAGAGTAATTGAAGAGCTGCTGCATCTTCATTTAATTTCTCAAAAAGCCAATAACCAAATGAGCTCTGATTTATGAATTAGTAATAATTGTTCAAAATATGGCTACGTCTTACACATCAACTTAACGCAGAACGGAAATTCGTCTAACCTCGTGAAGTCATCACCACAATTATATAATTTCTCTTGCTTCTTAGGAAATTCGATTCATTTACATAGATTGATTATTTGACATAAACATGAAGCATAAAGAAGAGAAAATGTATGCACACGTAACGTTAAAATGATATTTTTATTATAGTTTTTATATAATTCATTAAATTCCAAATCAACACAAACCAATATTTCAACGTCCATGAAATTCATATGCCTACATATGCATGACATTCATTTATTTTTCCTTTGTACAATGTTGCCTGTCTCATAAAATCAATAAAAATGAAATGGTTAGCTTTTCAAAAATGAGTAATAGGTCTAGTCAGTCATGCGCTTGGACAGTTGTACACCGGTTTTATTATTAAAATTTACGGAGGCAAACACTAAAAAGTTTTTAGCTTTCCATCTAGACATCTGCACATCTCTATTTTCACAAAAAGTCAGATTCTTGAGAAAGCTGCAGATGCAATCAAAAGCAATCAAACCAGAGGAAATTTGCAAAGGACAGAGAGGATTTCAAATTAATTTATTCAAAGATCACACGGTTTGGAGTGATTGTTGTCTCTCTATTTAAAAAGAGACTAATAGTGCTGCTTGAGTTGGTTGTAAAGATTAAGAAACACTCAATAACTACACCTTGTAATTCATGAACGTAAATCTTAAAAAGGAGTGAATCAACAATGCTCCCCCACCATCACCTTTGGCATTTTCGTGTGCCAATCAGCACCACACTGCCTTTTTTGTCTGACTACCTTGTGTAATCAAACTTGACAAAGATGTATTTTTTACTGCAACATGTATGATTAGCCAGATTGTAGGTGAGGCGATAACACAACACCAAATGAATAAAACTCCATCCGTCCTTTCTAAAACCCATCAAATTTATAAAATTCTATTTTTCATAAAAACTACTGTTACTCTCGTGCACCATCAATCTTCGCAAGTTGTCGACGAGAGTAGAGAGTAAGAATGTACCGACACTTATAATCTTTAGCTTGGCGAACGAGTAAAGGAAAAAATAGAATCAATATGCATATACCAGTAACGTGTGTAAAATACAATTTGCAGTAAAAATCTTCTTCCTGACTGGCTTCTGTGTTTCTGATAATAAAAACTTTTAATTGAGAAGTGCTTGAGGTGAAAAGACCTGTTGCAAATAAAAATTGAACTGCTGCATATAAAGTCGGTTCCACCTGCGCCATACGCCATTCACTTAACTGCCAATAGCCCAAAGTGGTTAATTCACCATGAATGAATAAACTGGTAATAAATGATTTATTGACAAGGACCCACACTCCATACAATGTGCGCGCAAGCACATTGACTTGTCAATCAGCCACTGAATTACGCCATCATTAAATGCATTGTCACTTGTCGTTGTCACCAAATATCAACTCATAATTGCCGTAATTATAAAGTAACACTTAATTAGAACGTTATATCAAAATGGCTCATTCAGTTATTTCTGTACATTTCAACACACTTGTGTTATAAATTGTAGATGAAGTACCCAGCAGTAGCATTTCAATTTTTAAACTATGCACGTGTTTATACGATAAAAAAGTTTTATTCGTATAAAGATTGCGTTGACGGATGAAAGAAGGACGGTGTTACACACTTGTGTTATAAACTGTAGATGAAGTACCCAGCAGTAGCATTTCAATTTTTAAACTATGCACGTGTTTATACGATAAAAAAGTTTTATTCGTATAAAGATTGCGTTGACGGATGAAAGAAGGACGGTGTCAGGAAAATGTCTATTGTGTGGACTCAAGCTTCAAAGAATTCATAAAGACTTTTGGGTAATCGTATTCCAATTTCGTAAGACATGTGATAGCTTCATTAAGTAGGTAATTATCGTTTCAAAATGAATGCCCCTGTAATCGTAAGAATCTGTGACAATGGTAAGAAATAGAAAGATGATATTCTAAGAATTCTAAAAAGGTACGTCTCATAGTAGTTGGTACACGTACTTTATGAGCTGACAGATTCAATTTACCAGCGACAGAATAATGTCAGCATTACTTCCAGTTGAGCACATTAACATTTTTTAGAAGTAGCTGTGACATGGGTGCCGGATATAAATAAGTACTAAAATCTTAAAATTCAAACACACAGCGGTCGCATCTCAAACTGAGATACCTAAAAGTACACGGTTATATTATAAAACGACAAATACCGTACAGCATTACAAAATTATCAATTTACATCTAGAAAAATTGCGCTAATCGGTAGAGCTTCCTCTTCCTCTTGTAGTTTGATTTTAGATAGCTATACCATATCAGAGTCAGAGTAAAACATCCAGTCGAATAATGCATAGTATTCCTAATGTACTCTGTGTGAATAATGATTAAAAAAGCGTTGCCCTCATGTATATTGCATTTCAGCAGAATCTGGTTATTATTAGTCTTGACTTTTAAAGTTGCATAGTTTACATTTTTCTTTCACGAAAAACCATTACTGTCAATTTAGCGAAAATTCATAGCTAACACCACGCGCCATGAGCGTTTAAGGAGATGAGGGATGGATTAATGCATCTGACGACAGATGCGGAAATTATCAACAAACAAATACAGGCACCTTTAATCTGTGTGGAAGCAAAATGCACTCTAGTCCCTGCATTCTGCAGTGCAAGCAGCAATAAGGCTTGACTATCACTTAAATTCATTCATAAGAGGATTTCCATCCAGAAGTTTTCATTACGTAGTAGGCGAAAGGCGATACGTGACTTATGAAATATGCATCTAAAGACAGCTTGCGTCTGAAAGCATATCCGTACTCTATAAGGTTTTAAAGAGATGCTTATCTCTTGGTAGGGAAAAAACTTCAATTTAATCAGACTGTGTGGGAAGTGGGAAGGCAAAATATATTTTATAAATTAAGTGTGTCAAATTGACTGGTGACAGTCGTTGAAGTTTAAATGAAGCGTGATGATGCTCAACTGGTTACTCACACGCACCCTGTCTCCTATACACCAATGCGTGAAGAATTTTATTAATCAAATCACGTCATATATGCGTGTTAGTGACTATTAAAATGTGGAAACGTGGAGGAAAGTCAACCGCCGCCGTCTTCGTTAGCGTCGCACATGTTCGGGAGATCTATGCGGCACATGCTTTGTAAACGTCTTTTATGCCAATTAAAACAAAGATTTTGATGGATTTCATTTTTTCAATTTAAATTGAATTTTACAAAATTCCCTTTTCTCCTTGTATAGAATTCCCAAAGCATTCAATGTGAATGTGAATGTGAATGTAATTTTTCTCTTAAGGGGTAGGAAACCTTGTAAAAGACGCCAACACACTTCCATTTCCATTCATTTGACTTTATAAACTATGTAAACTGTGATTTGCTAAAAGATTCATTTTGTAGGGGAATTTCTTTTCAGAAGAGCGACATAATTACTATCATTACAAATAATACATATCACCCAATGAACAGTACATGAAATTGTCAATGAGTGATAAATTAGGAAAATGTCGAAAGGTTACCTTTGAATGCGCTTCTTGTCAATCTCATTTTCGCGACTAAGGTGGGTATTCGTCCTCTCCAGTTCAATGATGGTTTGTTCGAGCTGTTCGTAAAACTTGGCACGATTCTCACTTTGCTCTTTCATTGAGGTTGACTGCTTCGTCAAGAACTGTAAAAGGAAACAAGCAATAATTTAATATTGATAGCCCAATAAAATGTATTTAGGATAATCTATAAAACTACAAACATGTCTAAAATCAGAGAGGAAGACAATCTATACCATTTCACATCAAGTGCTTCTTTCATAAATAAACTCCTTTGATGAATGTAACATATTCTGTTATAACAGAATACGTGATCATTCAAGCTCGTAAACATTCAAGTTTCAAGTTTTCAATTGCGCTTTAACCCGTCATATTCACCCCTGCTCATTCTAAAAATTAACAATAGCCACCTTACAACGAAAGAACCACGTGCTAAAATTTATTTGAGAATGGAGATATGTGACAAAAGCTTCAATTTTCACTTTCAAGTAAAATGACAAAGAACATTTACGTTAATGTTGTCAATGATAATGAGTCCAAAAGTTCTTTGCAGTCTTGTAGTCGTAAAAGGTAATACTACATAAATAGATGATGTCACATCCTGCGGACAGGGGGGAAAGCTGAGAACGTGTGTTTGTTTGGCCAGCATTGTATAAAACTTGAAATTGAGTGGAAATTAGAATGAATACAATACACTTTTGTATACAAAGTGAGCTTCCTTTTTTCATGCAGAGAGAAAATCTGGTATGAAAAGTAAATACGTTCAACTTGTGTCAATTTAACAAACAGCTTATTGTCCTTAAAGCCGCCGGAAGGGTCACTTGACACGGTGCAAAGTTTCAGAAGTCATCACACCACGTGAAGGAAACATCAGTTAGCAAATTATCAAGGGAAACATCAAACTCCCTCGGGGGCTACACCATTAGCGCTACTTTATAAGGCAAACAAACTCAGCCTAAGGCTCATTCAATTTTAATTATGAACTCGTCGTTTTTGAGCTTCACTTATTAGCACAACTCCTCCTGATCTGCAGACTAATCTTTCTTTTAAACTGCTACTTATCTAGTGCATACACAAAGGGGAAGCGAAAGCTTCAGCTGGGAATCGTGACGATGTGTGAATTGAACAAACAAATTACAGCAGAATTATTTATCACGTAATTAAAGTTTTGTACTCAACTTTGGGACAACGCATAAGAAAGGAATTCCGATGAATTCTGAGGTATATTTATTTTATCATTGGATCGCAGTTCACTCAAGCAACTACAAAATGAGGAAAGTTCCATCTAACTCAAAATTTCATTTTTGAATAATAAAAGTGGAGGGTGCTGCACTTAGGTATTTAATCTGATGCCAGGAACAAGTGGGCAAAACAAAAGGTGAAGTACGTGACAACAAAAAGTCTAACGTGGATATGCTATGATATGAGATGATGAGTTGAGTACAAACATTCAAAAACGTTTCTTTGTGTGCTCATTTTTGAAATAAAATCGCTCGTTACAAATAAATATTCATTTTCAATTTTCTTGATCTTACATACCATGAGATGAGTCCACCATCGGAGTGAGAAAGCGGTGAAATGAATTCATTCCTTGTTAAGACTGACTTTTCATTTTGTTTGCACAGAGCTGCCTAATTGAAGGATTTAGTAGACTTGTCCGTTTCGCTTTTCAGCAGTTTTTAATAAAATGTCATTCATATGTACATAATGAATGATTTACATACTTAACCAACGATGATAAGTTCTGTTTCAAGAGAAACGATTTCACCACATCATTCAACACACCGCCAGTCAATTGTCACTTTAAGCTAGTTGAAATTTGCTCACAAAAATTTCAGGAAATGTGCATAATTGAAAAATGAAAGTTTCTCTAAACACAAAAACACTCAGGAGCCACAGTACACTCGAAGGCACTGTGTTGTATAATACAAATCGTAATTACAGAAAGAAAGTTCAACAGTTTAATCTGATTTAAATTATTTCGTTTCAAACTGCCAGACTCGACAGATCTATTTTTAGAGGTAATAAATGAATGAACAGGTTGAAGCTTATCTTGACAGATGCTATTTTCAGCGATTGTCAGTGGTCAAAATAAATGGTCAAAGTTTATATTTACAAACTTACATACTAGGAACAATATTTTACATCTATGTAAAACGTTATATGCTAAAATTTGCATGCACAGAGCGTACACGTACACGCAATATAACGAGGTTCTTTATGAACTTTTCACTGATTGATTTTCTGAAAGTAAGCCCTGTCCTGTCTTCCCTTGATTGTGTAATGCAAACTTGTCACTGATTGAAAGGCGATTCCATCAGCGTATTATATTAAGAACCCCTGTNATTATATTAAGAACTCCTGTGCAGTCCAACAGCGATATTAATTGAAAGTCGTTATTTTCATTGATGAACATTAAGTCAACAATGTAATAAGCGATAAAGTCACATTAGGGCAACACATCCAGTAATCGTAAAAATTTCCCAGAAATTAAATTTAATAGCCACCGAATACAATTGAAAGTTCAAAATACTCTTTAGGCTTTATAATAAAACCTCCGTGTGGCGATTCAAATACATAAAAATAAAGTGTTACAATTTCTATCTTTATATGAGTTTATTCATTATTCAGCAAACGTGAAGTGAGGCTACCACTCGTTATTTCGGAAAAATGATACTTTTAATTCGGCATTTTTCTGTCTATTCCACATAAAACGTTCACTTTTATTCCCTTTATTCACAATGCACAGTACAAAGTTCACAATCAATTTAATAAAAAATCACTTGGTATTTTCAGATTGAATTAGTGATACTGATAAAAACGATGCTGCTGAGATCAACATTGGAAAGAAAATAAAAATGAAAATCTACTTTTACTGCACGAGTAGCAATAATGATGAATGCTTTTGTTTGTTTGTGCCCATTTGATTTCTCTCAACATTACACATCTGCTGCACCAGTCTTATGACTATGACTGTGAGACTGCGACTGGAAACGACCCTAAATTTTATTGCTCACCGTGGCTCATGTATACAACAACACGTCGCGTACATAAAGTTGGAATGAAATAGAAATAGGAACAGGTTCAAGCTTTTACATCGCATTCGCCTAGAAATGTGGTTCAAGTTTACATACATTTGTGTAAATGAAATGAATGGATGGATAAAGTATACGCATCGTAGAAGAAAGAAATATAAACAAGCCAGATTGATGCTATTATTTCTTACAATTTACAACAACATGCAAGGCTATGCTCAGAAAGGTTATTGGTTTATACTGCCGAAAATCCCAGTGGAAAATAGATCCACTCTTTCCAAACCATACAGTTAGATATGGTGTAGGGACTAACTAGCAAGCGATATCTCCAGTTGAAGTCGTGCTGTGACAGACGGTCACACATTATCATTGCGGAGAAAACGTTTAAAGCACGTACAGATATACGGCGTGTGTGTGGCTCCTCCATCATAATATCCGAAATTCTATGCTGTGTAAGTTCACATGAAGGTTGAGTACATCACGTAAAAGTAGTAGTTCCTTCCTTCCGAGGAGCATAAAAGACTTGGCATTAAACAGCAATGCATGAGCAACAAGCCCGCCCAGAGGCCTTGAAAACTTTATATGGCTACCTAATTATTTTTATTTTGACTTGAGATGATACTTCTACTTTTATTGCTCCGGCCTCTTCGACCGCAAGGAGGAATGAAAGAAATTGTGAAAGGAGAAAACGTTTCGTTCCGCCAATTTTAGCACAGGAAGCCACTTTTATTACATTGTGAAACTGATTGATGGTGGTGTTCGAGTGGTCCAAAATTTATTTTCTGCTGCCTGCAGCCACAAGACTAGAGGATTCTGCTGACGTATCAATTCATTGATAACGTCAGTCAGCTAAGACACGGGTTCTCACCTTGTTGTCTCTAAAGTAAGATTGATAGAAGTAGACATCGAGAACGGAGATTTGAAGTGGATAAAAATTCCATGCAAATCCCTGAAAACTGAAAGACAGAAAATCCTCACTGCAGTAGTATACAATACTTGACTCAATTAGGACTTCTTCAATTCACCGCTCTCTCCCTCTCATTCACCTCGTTTTGAATAACAATGCGACATCGACATCTTGGCCTTTCAGATTGAGGTATCATCTCATTGTGAATCTAGTCATTACGCTTGTTCTTGGCAACTTCGTGGCTTTCTTAGAGCAGTACAAGATTACTATTCACCACTTGTAAGTACTAATCCAGAAACGAGGGCTAAATTATAATATTCCGACAATTCAATTATAAAAGTAGCCATCCGTTTAAGAGAAAATACCTACAAACTTCTCACATCCACCTCTTAGCTAGAGATGGTACATACGAGAGAGAACTCAAGTGATGCATTATGACATCGAAAGTTGGTCTATTCGTCCCTTCCTGAATTTTAAACCATAAACTTTGATTAGGAAGAGAAGCTCTTACAAGGTTGGCCACCATGAAAACAATGGTCCCTTCATACTTAATCATTTTGCATCTTTTCCTAAACTCAGCGGCGACGCTTTCTGAATCGGGAAGCTTGTTGTGGGAACAGCTCCGTCAAAAATGAAATTTGAATGATGTTAATGATCCGTCATGTTTAGATAATTTAGTACATATTTATCTTTGTTTTTGTAAAATATCCATCCATAAGGTAGGATGGATAAAACCGCTGCCTGGCCTTTCATATCATATCTGCGGTACAAAAATTCCAGTTGTGGGTAACCAAATTGAATGCGTAGGTATTTAATTTTTATTGAGGTGACAATTTTGAAAGTGAACGAAGGTAAGATATGACCACACAGCTGTATTGTAAGCTTTTATCTTATCATAAAGTTCCGACATCCTTTGTATTCTGCTGAACTACCCTCCTATTTTGTTTTCTTCTAAACCACTCATAAACTTACTAATAATTGACTAGATATTTAAGAGACGCTCAATATTAATCACATACCTATTTATACAGAAAGTAGAAATATTCCATAAACTCAACAAAACTTTCTACTGTCAGGACTCAAGACTGTTAAAGCATGGGCTTAATCTCTTGAATTGACTTGAAGCATCGTATCGTAATGCCTAATGATCTCTTTGAATATTAAGACGACGACAGTGACAGCTTAATTGTTCCTATTAAGATACGTAGGGAAGCATTTAAGGACTACACCACGTAAACTTAACCAACCACTAAATGATCATTATTTTTCTGATGGTTATCCTCGCTAAAATTAGTTTCCCTTCTTCTAGACTAAACAATAAAATGTGCATTGTTCACTTATGCTTACACTGATTAATTAGGAAGTTTCTCTCACAAAACTTTCTCCATTTCATTCAAACATACACTTGGATGTAATAATTAGAAGATTGTTGAGATTTCTACCTAAAGTTTGTCGGTACGCTCAAAAAGAAGCCTCAAAGTATCTCATCTGAATTACAATAGTGACAAACGTCAAAGATTAAATAGATCGTCGAACAATAAGTTATAGTTCCTGATGAAAATGAACTATTAATATGTTAATAAATATCTTTATTTTAATGTCCGCCCCTCACTTCATTGACAAATTGGGCGATGTTCATTCAACGACCATTACGAATTCAACCCATCTTTCTCTCATATTTAACTTGGCACTTGGTTACCTTTTCTCAAAATGGCTGCACCTGCGGTGTTAAATGACTAGAATGCTTATTAATTGAATACCAGTTATTACTCGATACTCGATACTATTTTAAAGCATATAACTTCAAACATAATTTTCCACGCTCCACAGCTTTGTTTAATTCACATAAATCATAAGCTGGGTACAGCTGCAAAATTGTCTCTGCATGACTAATCAATTGAAGCCATTTTCTTTCATTCTAATAACTTACGACGGAAAGAAAATATGAGACTAATTTGCCTGTGTATTATTCAGAAAAACTCGTCTAACTACAAATCTTTACTTATTCATATTCATTGTTCACGAATTGTTTACCACCTCGTGACGGCAGAAAACAAAGCTCAACCAGAGTCAAAAGGCAGAAGTCAACTCAACTTTGGAGAGTGAATTAATTTAGCCAACGAGAATGGGTTTCGATATTGCAAATTCTGTGGGCCTAAATGAAAGTAAAATATCTGTGGTAGAAACGGCTCAACTCCGGGTGTATTCAGAAATTTAAACTTTATTTTGTTCAACCCATCTAAGATCCAACGAACTTAGCACTTTCTTACGGAAGTTAAAATAATTGAAAATTACTTTTCATTGCTAATATTAAATGAGAATTTAAATTGATCGGACGTGAGAGTGACGGGAAACTTAATTTAACATTAAAATTAGATACATACATGATACATCGTGATTTTTTTAGAAATGAAAGGTAGGCTCGCAAAAGCGCATCCATATCTAATTTAGTCGACGACAGCCTTGATTTTCACTCTTATCTCAAGCGTTGCTTTTTGTTTCACGACAAAGTTGGCAGTTTTGCGAATAAAACTCAAAAGAGCGTTGTGCGATTTTTCACATGTGCAACATTTTAAATTAGATTGATTTTGTAAATTTAATGAACCTGAACTAAGCAGTGTAACCAACATGCATGATTTACTAACGACTTTAACCGACCATTGATTTGATACGTAGTAGGTAAAGCAAGTGTCTCGAAAATACCTTTAAATCATTTCACTTCCTTACACAGTTAGAATATGACTTTTTATAAACTGCGAATGATAATACAAACAAATGGGTGCCAGTAGCAAGCATTTTGTTGGTCGGTACCGCTGTTGGCTGTTGAAAGGCACATTTATTGATTTAAAGATCAGACCCCCACTGGCTTTTCGTTTTTATCTTCATTTTATTAATCACCCATTACATTTGCTGACCATTTCTGACTTAAAAACATAAATCTTAATTGGTGAAATTTTCGTTTTACTGTAGCATCGTTCTCCCAGTTCGTCCTGTAGATGTACAAATTAAGGACGCAAAATAAAAGTCTCGATGTCTCAGCCTTAATTTATTATCGCTGCAAGACACAACACAACCTCCTACGTCAGGACACAGAAGCAACTTAATTTTTATAAGAAGCTAAAGCAAACAGGAAGGACAAAATTCTAAATATAAATATTCGCATTGTCATCCATCGTGTTTGCAATTCTGCCCAATGAACCACAAACAATCATTGGTTGTAATTTGCATTCTAATTTTTTAAATTAAAAAAATCTCATTGTGCCCAGTAAGTTACAAATTCGCTCAAACGCTATTGTTGCTTAATTTTATGAGACTGTAAAACGTTTTCTTTCGTTAACAATAAATCGAAGTCGTATAACGCAATTTTGGCATTAGGTAACTTCGCTAATCACTTGAATCACTCACAAAAAGTTTTTTCCTGCACACAAAAAGAAATTAGTCATTTAAAAGGTTTTCTTTTCACCTCCACCTCAATGCTCGTTAAGATCCTTTTAATAAAACAAAACCATTCCTCTTTGTTCCGCAACGTCTTTGTTTTTTAATATTGTTTGCAAAAAAAATATAGGCAGCTGCAAGCTGTATCTTGTTAATTAGTAAAACAAAAAGGGAAAGGACCGTATCGGCAGTTTTGTGATATAATATTGGTACAAGCACGTGACTAGTTATAGCACACAAAGTAGGAAAGAGCAGAAAATAGCAACAAGCAAAATCATGTTATAAAGATTTGCAGACTGCATTTGTGTAGTTTTAATTCTGTCTTTTTGGGTAATGCAACTGCGTACATGCTAATTGAAGGCAAGCACAAATCCCTCTTTGAATGAATGAAAGTAAAAGCGAAAATTCACTTCTAAAATCAGTTTGTATTTATTGGTTATGCTGTAACAAAGGCTAATTGGATGGCAGTTTTATAACATGTTTTGATCAGAACGACGCATCTTTGAATTGTTACTCGCTGAAAGATTTGTGAATACAGATTTTATACCAC
>VYYJ01002077.1:0-24124 GCA_021029165.1 Cyphoderus albinus | reverse complement strand
CTTTCAATCTCTTTTCCTTTTTGTAGCATTTTTGTTATTATTTGTACAGAATGGAAACATGGATGAGGACGAGGAAAAGACTGCGACTACCAGCGCGGTCCTACCGCCACTGCTTTCTTATTATTACAATAAGATAAAAAGTATGATTTTTGAAATGGCTTTCTATGGTTTTTTTTTTGGATGCTTGCTTTTAATGCAGCATTCATTGGTGGTATATGAATATTTTGGCTAAGGCTACAATTTCAAAGTGCCTGGTAGTTTTGGGTTACAAAATGCCATTGAGGAGTGCTTAGCGAGTTAGATTTGGAAAGTGCAAGTTGTGCCAATGACACAAGTATGCAACGGTTATTATATTTTGTAGCAGTATTATTGTCGCATTTTGTTTGAGGGATGAGTTGTGTAGATGGATTACTAAAATTCTATGTGACTGCTACTGCGTTGCTCTCACACTCAAATGCACTGAATATAAGGGTACAATTTGTAACGTATCGTAATAATAAAACTTTTTAAAAGGCATGGTTCAGGCAACACTGGGGACTTTATTACTTGTGACTGTCACTTATTCGGGGAGGACACTGTTAGTATCATACGAGAAGCAGTCAGTGTTGGAAGCACGGCCAGATGTATTTTCTTGATTGTCAAATCAGTACCCAGGGATTTCTTAGTTCGGAACCAAATAAAGTCTATATTGGTGTGTTTGTGCCTAGGCCGGTGTGGCAATTTTTAGTAAGAACAGTTTAGTTTGGTTGAAACTAGTATGTGAATTAACAGAAGAATTTTTGTTTGACGTTTCTAGTTGTCTTTTCATAAGAATTTAAAAATTTCAGCACTTTATCAGTTTAACCGGGGTGGCCTAGGATTTAGTTTGATTCTCCTATTTTATTGTTTTATCATTCTTCAGTTTTGTGTAAAATTTGTGTTTGTGAAGTGATCGTGGAAGGAACTACGTCATAATTAAAGGCTGGATAAAACACTACTTCATCAGAGGGCGCAGCTCCACGGAGCAGCCATGATTATGTGTTTTTAAAGTAAGTTGCTTTCAAGTCGGAAATAATGAATTATTATTATCTCAAGAAGTAACTCTCTTGACCTACGTCACTACGGCCGAGTTAGGTTTTCATTTTTTCGTTCAGGTATTAGAAGGTTCACATGTTTCATTTCTCACAACTGCAAGATTTTTTAAACTGGGTGGCCCACCCATTATTATCACAAACTGAATCAAGTGCACAGAGTCCGTTGATTTTAACGATTCTTGTAATACATTCATTTCATTCTATTCTTGCTTCTTGAACTATAACATTTTTGTTGTAGCAAAAGTACTCACTTCACTAGCTTGTCTATATTAAGTTTAGAACAAGGAGTTTTTTTTGTGGTCCCGAGTTTATCAGGTAATTCAATATTTCATGTTTTTTCAACCACGGAGCAACCAACCTAAGAAAATGCATTCCTGCCGTTAAAAAGTCTATTATTAAAACAGCAGCGATTGAAGAATAACGAGTGCTGATGTTCACTCCTGTTTATGATTGATTATCATCGTCTAAAGATCCAAATCTAATTCCACACCATGTATTCATAACTTGGCGTACCTACACACTACACACACTTATATCGTTCAGTTTGTAAACCTGCCCGTAAAATGTGACGTAATTTCATCCCTATATTCATTAGATCTTCTGATTTGCCTGTACGACATTTTATATGGATGTGTTTGTTGGCTTTAGCAATGCCCCTTAGATAAGACACACAAGCACTGCGGAATGCACAATGTTTACCAAAATTATATTTCCTTGCTAAAGAAAAACAAAATTAACTTTTATGAGCCATCGTCTGTCTCATCATCCGCATCATTATTATTATCGTCATCATCGTTCTCCTCGTGTTTCCTTCAGTTCGCTTCAAATCTCCAAGAGCCTCTCTTCATACAAGGTGTAGCGTACTGCACACTTCTGCCTGTCTTTTAGACCGCGAGGAGACAGTCATGTCATAAGAGACTGGGCGGAGATAAACTTGGATAAGTGTAGCACATTGGAAAAACTCTCTTATTTTAAGAGAGATTAAATTTAATGATCTGTGTCTCTCTCCCTTCTATACCGTTTTATATTTAATGAAAAACGACTTCGACTCCATTCGCTTGATTATATTATGGATTTTATCGATGGGAAAGCAAGCCCTACTTTCAAATGGGTTTAAGTTTACCATAAGTTCTCATAAACAAAAAACCTTTCTTTCAAATAACTCAAATGACAGCTGAACTTTAACAAAATGTTCATTTAACAAGCATAGGAATATTGTGCAACGGTGGCGTCAACTCCAATCTGAATTTGGTCCAACCGTTTTTAAGAGAAGATTAAAACTATTCGCATTTCTTATCTCTCATACATTTTATTCTGTAAAATTTGCCCCAATCTGAACTTAAAACATAATTAGCACAGTACTTAAAGCCTGAATTATTTTTATATTTATAAAGAATGATAAAGCAATTTGCTAGGATAATATTATCTTGCAAATTCAATACAAAACTTTTAACACTTCAGTGAATGCAATTGTGCGTCTCCTGAAGTGTTGAGCTTTGCTAATAATAACTGACATTTGTGAATAAAAAAGGAATTACATAATATCCACACGTTGTAAGTGCCATCCAAATATTATCTAGACTGGATCAGGCTTATAGATATAACCGTCGCGCGGTTTGAAAGTAAATAATTTAAAGCTGTGGCTGAGAACAGAAGCATGACCAGCACAGAGTTTCCTTTGTCTGCATTTGGGTTTATGTCTTTTTACTCGTTTTACTTTATTTTAGTTAAATATTTGTTCCGCGTATGAAAGAAAGGTATTGCTACCGTTCATTTACACAAGTTCCCTATTGAGTAAGCAGATCTGGAAAAGAACGACAATAGCACAAGGTATCCATAAAAGTAAAACCTAAATCAAACATTCGATAAAAATATGATTACCACGGAATGAGCAGTATGTTCCCATATCATGTGTTCACAGCNCCTATTGAGTAAGCAGATCTGGAAAAGAACGACAATAGCACAAGGTATCCATAAAAGTAAAACCTAAATCAAACATTCGATAAAAATATGATTACCACGGAATGAGCAGTATGTTCCCATATCATGTGTTCACAGCCACATCTGATTATGTTATAAGGTACATGTGTATAATTTAACATAAACCATATCATCGTAATCATCAACACTTATATGACCAGAGTTGTAAATTGTAGTAGAAACACACAAAATACCACATCGCATTCACTTCAAACATTATCTAAAAATATGAGAAATGCATACAAAACAATGTGTAAACTGTTTCAGTTTCAGATTTATAAGAATATTTCAGAAGGTTTGCGTGTTCATATCGTATTTTCATTTTTCTGAAAAGATTGTATTATGACCATTTTACTTCTTTTACATACTTATTCAGGGTGTAGTTATTTCGAACCTCTGTATTTTTAACTGGAATTCATGAAACATTACTGTTTTACAAATCATTTCGTTTGAAATGCAACGCGTCCCTCTTTCACACTCATTTATTCCAAGTTCGCTCAAAGAAAAGCTTTGGCTGTGCTCTGTTTGTTCAGCAGGAGTTTTGTTTGTGAATTGCAAACTTTGTTTAAATGATTGCAGACACAAACACGGAATTGAAATTCGGAATACATAGGTTTTTCATTTTTCATCGTGAATTAGCATTGCCGAAAAAGGTAGATGCGGTTTCACTCGCAAAGTCTGTGTGAATAAAGGAATGAATGTTATTAAACACTTTTTATAGGGCGTTAATAATGATTTATCTAAGAGAACAAACGTTTTAAAAGTTTAAACCTTTTCTGACTTAAATATTTCCAAATATAGTTAGCAAATTACCAACCATATTTATGATTAAGTCAATATCTCTTATTTAAGGTATTTGGATGGTTGAAATCAATAATAATTTTATTAAGCCTTTGTAAAGAACAGTTTAACAGTTTAAAGTTTTTAAAAATATTTAATATGAATATCATATTTATTAGAAATTGAAGACCACCGCTGTCACATTCATATTTTGGCTTAAGTGGACAAAATTATTTTATATGGGTCACTATTACAAATATTACGTTACTGAAGACAATACTGCGCTGCAGACTGACTGACAACTTCAGCATCCAAAAATCGGCAGATGATAATAATATTTCGCCTTCAATTTTGAACACTGGAAAGGATTAAGTTTACAACAGAGTGGATGCAAGTCGGCATTGTTGGTGGCATCGTAATCTAAATAAACTTTTAGGGAAAAGTAATTGGCTAAAAGAGAATGCGTGTAGTGGTTCATGTAGCGTAGTGTTGCTTTTCATGTAGAAGATGATTTTTTTTTCTCTGCAAACCAACCCATCAGCCTAGTACCAGTTTATTGCGCTCATTACTATTTTATAGTTGGTATATGAGCTATTTAACTTCAGTTTGAGTGGTTCAATCTAAAGTATTGATTTCAATTAGAAGGAAAAGAAAATTATATTAATATTAGACAACCTTTTCTCATTCCAGTTTATCTTTCTCTCTGAATTTAGAAATTCGTTTTGGGGTGAGATTTTTATTTGTTTGAGTACATGAAATACAAATTCTCTACTATAAAGTGATAAAAAAGAAACGGGACGAAATAAAAATGCAAGTGAACCGACAGAATAAGTGCAGCGGAGTTGGGAGTCACTTTATGTAACAGACGGCATGAGGTAATGCATTTTTTACCAACACTAAGGTAGGTTGTACTATTTCTAAAGTAAAAAGGTACACATATTTTGCTTTGCTGGAACTGGAAAGAGTGATGGTGAACTAGATTGCGTGCACCTTCCATTCAATTTTATTCCGTTTACTTAACTTTTGCCAATGCAATGTATCTAATCCATGAACGAAAAAGAAGATGTCTTGAAAAACGGCGTGGTACGCCAAGGCAGGGCTCTTCTCAATTTATCCCTAATCCCTTGCGCAGGAATTTTCAGTAGCAGAAGGAGTGCAAGTTCGTTGTTGTAGGGCAATGTAATTCCTTTGATTACAGTGTTTTTCAGCTTCTTTTTCCCTCTCACGTAAAATGGCCCAATAATAATAATCATAATAATAAAAAGATAGCACATTTTACTTATACACTTTACTCACTTTTTAACTATTCCTTCATGTCTTCTTCTCTTGTTGCTTCTCACACACCATCATGATCACGCTGACTGTACTGGGTAACGTAACACTAAATTCCAAGCAATGAAACACATACGATTGCATCTAATGATGTGCCTAAATGAATGTAGTAATAGAATTGAGTATTGTTCGCTCACACAAAAACTGTGAGAAAATGGTGTTTCGTCAAATATACTCATCTATTTCCTCTGAAAATAAAGTAAACGTGTGTCGGAATAACAATGGGTGCAATATCAAAATGTGTTACGGTGATGAAGAGCAGAGGGGATAGCGATGATCATGACTGTGCGAGCATTGTTATTTTTTAAATGACTTTAAGTACTTCAGCAGGCGTACTCTTACCACAATCAGGAGCATGTGTTGTCTTGTAAAGTTTCAAAAAAACACGGTTTCATCTGAGTTGTGGTAGCGGTGGTGGGGAAATGATAGTGCAATCATATAATAATGCACCCCATTTTGATGGTTACCCTTTCAAATACGAAAGTATCAAAGATAACGAGAAAACAGCCGAAATTATGATAAATGCTCAGAAAATTTCTCGTCCTTATCATCTGGTTGCCCTTTCTTGTGATTTCCGCTTCAAGACAAAAAGTTACAGGCTGTGCCTTTAATGAAAAAAGTTTTAGCTTTTAATTCTAAAGGGCACCTGTTTTGAAAAGCATCTTTCTTACGCTCTATCACACACTCAATTCAGAGTTCACCATGTTAAGGGAATACGTATTTGTACTTTCGTAAGGAAAGTTTCCTTTCATTCTAATGCTCTTGCCAGGAATAGTTTGTTATTTAGAGAACTTATTTTATTTCCAGCACAATTATAAAAATAGATGAGAATGCTAATTCGCGTTGATAAACTGTTTAAATGATAATTTATTCTTTCATACGAGAGCCAAGTGGTAAAATGGTATAAATTTATAACCATGCTAAATTCGGGCTCCCCGTTTTTTACTCGACTTACCTATGTGTTTGTGTTATTATTACTGATAATTTTGGTGTTGCCTTGCTGTCTAAGAAAGTGCACGCATGGTTTTGGTCACTCACCACCACCACCACCGTAGCTGCATGCACGTAACCTACCTTTTCATTTCATCTAATTTTATGCATAATATGCATAAGGTGTGTAAAAACAAAAACCGGAGTGAGCAATTTTTAATGCCAGAGAAAGAATTAGTTGGAAATAGCTCATGTTTATTCATAAAGATCTTCATTTCTCTCTCGATTGCTAGCTTTTTCGTATTGTTTGTTTGATGAAAGCTTTCCATGCGAAAACGCAATAGCACTTGGTACACCTAAAGGGTGCACTGCATCATATTAACATGCTGCCGTAATTAAAAGTGAAGAAACCGTGCAAATGTCTGCAAATGATATTTGCTTTTATAATTAAAAAATAATGAAAATAAATTTTTCATGACCTCTTCAAAGATGGAATACAAAAAACGACAGCTGGAATTAAACTAGTCTTTTGTGTCTTCTTGTGCGGGAGGGATTGAAAACATGTGTTTAATTCAATGGAAGGTTTAAAGATAACATGCACAATTTTTACCGATTGTTTTAAACTGGATTTCATCCATGCTTTAACCCAGAACCCAGAAGTTTATCCTCATCATAATCGATTGCATTTCAAGCAAAAATCTTTTTCAAACGAATTATTATAGATTCAAACTCTTTAGTGTTTAGTTGTATTTCTCATTATAACCAGCAAATGCTCATTTTTTCGGAGTCTACTTGATTTTTTTCCAAAGTATATTGTTAGAAATATTGAACGGGGAAATTATAAACATTTTATGGTCCAACCTTATTATTTTCCGTAATGAACGAGGTCACTTTCCTCCAAATTATCGATGAGTGAACTTCTAAATATCTTAAGCTAGTGATTACCTTCAAATGCCTTTTTTCAAAAATCTGAGTTTAGACAGTACGTCATTAATCGAAGTTGGAAAAATGTATTTGATCCTTGTGTCTTTCTCTTTTTAAATTGTGCGTGTGTATTTGACAGGCAAGTGCATTTTGGCAATGCAGCAAGGTTGCGCATTTTTCCTCCTTCAGCCGGAGAAACGATTTACACGTCATATTCGAAATGTCGGTACATTTTAAATGTCGTCTACACGCATTAATTTATACTTTCTCCAGCCCAAATAAGAAAGAGCCGACTTGACGTTATTATTATACAGGACGGTTTATGCAGTTTAGTGAACGACCGACGACCACCGATATTAAAAATATTATTGTTTTACGGTCAAACGCGTAGCACAAAGCCGATTTTTCTTATTGTGCATGTTATTGAATTGAATTGAGAGGAGGTAAGGTAGGTCTACATGAATATACATGTGTCGATTTGTATGCATGTATGCATGCACATATTCTGGAGAATATAAAGAAACTACCTGGTTGTTGGCTCGTTTTGGTATGCACGCTGATTCTGCATGGATAAATATCATCGTGGTCTTGATGAATGCATGCAGCCAATCTAGCTATAAATTGTTTAAAGTAGCGTTATATTCTTAAATGTCAGGTACGACGAATGGCTGGATAATAAACGTGTGTGGTGAGGTGGGTGCATGCAACATTATAATAGAAAAAGGAAAAAAAGACAACGAGTAAGTAAAGCTAATGGGAAAATGTTTTTTATTCTTTATATCCATGCCCCAAAGTAGTTGAGAAATGTAGGTATTGTTTTATGCATATATTGGGCCAGTTAACTTGCATGCATATATACGGCGTTCATATTAGCTGCTAGAAAATACATACCTTCTGAATAGCTAACTAACATATAAACTAGCTTTTTCTGTTGTTGTTTTGCCTCTTAATATTTTTACACGTAACACGGCAGCGGCTCAATGTAACACAATCATATTGTGTATGTATATGCATGACTCGAAAGAAGAGAAAAAAACTTGGATTTGTAAAGTCGGAAAAGTCGCTCTTGGTCGTAATATTATTTTGTTTGGTGGTGTGCATGTGTGTTGCTCACACAGGTTCTCGCTCAACTATATTTTAGAAAGTACAATGGTCATTGGTTTAGTTGGATTTTAGTTTGCTGGCTTTTTGATCATCAATTCTCGGCTTCTCTCCGCTCTTCTTACTCACCTGCTCACTTTTTTGGGAAAGGAAGAAAAAAATTTCAGTGTGCTAGTTTTGTTGCCTGTGAAGAAAATATTCGAAAGATTTTTACATTTCTCCAGCATTTTTTCCTTTCTACGCTGGTAATCACTAATCACCATCGTCATTTTAATCGTCTTCGTCATCGCCAACCAAATCAGCGGTAATGGCCGTGGTGTGCTTTTATAGCACTATTCTCTTGTTGTACGACGTTTCGTTGTTGTTATTCTCGTTTGTTAAAGCGGGACATAATAATCTTGCGGGGAGAAACAGCAACAGAAAACGACATAGTTTGTAACAATCCGTCCACACTCACTTGTCATAGTCACCTTGCCTCCTGCTGCTGCCAAAAATTAATGCGAAACGCTGAATGGTGTAAGTTCAATGGGAATGGGAACTCGAGTCTAGAGTCGGAAAGACAAGGAAAAATAAAGTTACCTCACAGTAATGAATTCATTTCTTCTGTCGACATTTATTTCTCTCTCGTTCACGGGTCGTTGATAAAATGTAGGATTTTTGTTTGTGAGACTGTATTTTGTTGAGACTTAAGCCGTCATCGTATCGTACTAATCGTGAGTTTTTGTGTAGTACAGAACCGGAGTCGCTTTACTGCTGCTACACTTACGTCAACATTGCTAATTTCTCGTGGAAAGCCTAATACGATGTGGCATGTGCTGTTGTGTCGTTTTCTACTTTTTCTCTAATAATTCCACATTCCTCTGTCCGGCTAGGAGGGCCATTTGTCATGTCCGGTCGGGTCTCTGATTTGCTTCAGAGTCGCAAGACGTAGCAAAAATAGTAATCTACAGTTCCTCTGTGTGATTTCCTCATGAATTTCAAAGTAACTTTTCAGTCAGTAGGGAGAAGAATCCTGTGGTCATTTTCCTGATGATGATTAGATTCTGAGTCAGTGTGTGGAGTTGCACAAAGTATTTTTATAAAGGTGGAAACGAGAAAGGGAGAAAAATGTTTCTGTAGTCTTCCCGTCCCTCCTCTGTCATAACAGCGCATGTAAATGTGCTCATTTTCGGTCGTCCAACAAACTCGCCTCAACTGACCCTTTTATTTGCTAGAGAAGCGCTGAAGCACCGTCATGATTCTAGATTTCGTTATCTTTTATTATTGTTGTTTTTGAGACAATCAGGCGAAATGAAATGAGCCATTTGGGTGCTTTAACGTAGTAGTGAGGCAAAGGAGAGAAGATAACGCGGACGCAAGAGAATCCTGATGATGATGGCATCATGCTAGAATGACCAAATGTGTCCATTACTGCTACATTTACAGAATTCGGAATGAATGGGAATTAGAAAGGATGGAGATTGCAGTGGCCGATGTGTGTGTGATGTTGACTGTACTCCCTACGGAGACATACACAGATAATTACTACATGAACAATCCCAGGAAAACAAAAACAACGTAGCGGCACTTGTACATATCATTATGTACTCATCATCCCTGCAACGACGTGATCTTCACGATGAGAATGATGACGAGCTTTTTCACTGTTGTTGTTTAGAAATAACAATAATGGCGCTAAGTAATTGTGAAGTGTTTAGTTTACTCACGTCTCAAGTATAACGTTTCGCTTTCTTAGGAAAGTACGCTTTTTGAGTAGGAGGGTCAGCAACAACAAAAATTGTGCTGACGAGCTGGAGGGAGTCATAATGGGATGCAATGTATGACTGTACTAGACTTGTTTTAAAACTAACTTTTTACATAACTCCCCATTTAATGCAGTTGTGATTTGAAATTGCAAGAATTTGAAATTTAATTATGTATTTCTGTTTGTGACATTGAAGCAGTACGACGATGGAGTGTCCCATTATCCGGGGATGGAGTCCATGCCCGCCTCAATGTATGACCCTCATTCGGTAGCAGGCCATAGACCTCTTCAGCCTCTGGCTCATCCATCTCCCCACATGAATCATAGTCATCCAATGTACCATCACCAAAGCAATCATGTGCCCACTGGCAATCATGTCATGGCGCCGGTACCCGATGTACACAAAAGGGACAAGGATGCCATTTATGGGTAAGTTGACAAAACTATTCTTCTCATACGGTTCTACAATGTAATGCATATCACTTTTCAGAAGACAGTAAAGAAAACTTCTAGGTTTACTTAAAAATAATTTATGGCTTTTTCAAAATCACTTGACATAATCTCATGTAGCCGATTAACGTACTCACGTATTTCAGAACGATGTTTCAAACTGAAACCTAACTTAATATGCATGCCTACACCACACATATTCATTCAAACAAATTAAAACTTTGCTGCCTACCTTGGTGGGAGTGAACATCTTTATCTATTGGTGTTTTGTTGAAAATAAATGAAAAACTTGATTCAACTAAACTGTTTAAGACATGTGCATATTCTTGTGAGTGAAATAACGTGTGCAAAAATATAACATTTCAAACAATAACTTTTGTTTAAAAACTAACACTTTACTTTTCGTAATCGTTAATTTCAACGTTATGTGACCATTTTTAATTATTTTATACACGTTTGCCAAAATATTCGAATGACCAAGAATGAGAAGTTTATGATTTGAATTGCACGCTCCACTAGTCCACTTCTGTATCAGTTTGTACAACTGCAAAATCCGCTTTTCTTTGGCCTCAAGCATAAATACCGAGCAAAATACGAATTGTTGCAAACAAATAAAACATTTACCTAAGAAGAGGGCCACAATGTGTATAGTTCAGTCTTCAAGTAGTTCCCAGAAGATCAATATCCTCGTGACCTTTTTATCGTCTTTGATGTTGAAATAAAAGTACAAAATTAAAATATTGTTTTTCTACATTTCCAGCTTGTCGCGCCGTCACAGCTAATGTCAATGTCAAAAAGTTGCAATTTTTCTAGACATGAACTACGTAGATCTGAAATCTGTTGAAATTTGTTCCTAGAATAAATATTTCCAAAAACTCATATTTTGTCACATTCACTGAATTATTCATGTAAAGCTAAAAAATTAAAAATATTTCTTTTAGTTAGAGAAAATGTACAGTGAATGAAATGCGCTGGTACCTTATTTTTTTCCTTTCTTTTCAAGTTTCCTAACGCCACAATATGCAAAAAAAAAATATTCAGCCGTTTGTGTTGTCTGCTGTGTAAGTGTCGCAATACTGTGGTATACAACTACATTCTTCAATGTAACACAGTAGAGCACATCACAGTGTATTTTTGTTTTTCGTTACTGTTACCTGCATTTAGGGATATTGTGTAGAATTAGCCTATTACTAGAACAAATAGCGACCCACCTCACATAAAAGTTCACCTAATACACAGTTCGTACATAGAAAACATTTGTTATGCATTCGTAAGCATAAGAGCGGTAGGCCGACAAAGGAGAAAATACATTCATAGTAAAATCGAAAAAGTAAAAATAATATGATTTATGAATGTATGCATGAGTATTTTTTGCAATCGAGCATGGTAGTCTGCGTGGCTCTGTTTTTTTCATTTTCTCTCTCCGCCTGCTTTTAGTTTTGAAGTAGGCAATCTACGAAGCAAGGAGACCTTACTTGATAAGAGCTGAGTTAAACCCACAATTTTTGCATATTATCCAGACGGTCGGATCGCTTGAATAGGAGTTCATTTCAAGTTGCACGTTGCAAATCTCAACCACGGTGTTTACTTCGTCATATGTTATGTTGCTAGCTTCAAGGTAAAGTCAGTGATCGCCCGGTTTAAGACTAGTTGAAGAAGGGCTGCATTAATAATTATTTTCTCATGGATTGATTTCCATGAATTAAATTCATCGTTCATATTTTATCATGCATTTGTTTTTCGAATTTTTGACACTAGGACAGGCAATGTACATAAATGCGGACTGTTTATAGTTATAGCGTTTGTAAGTATGTTAATATGATTTGAAAGCGCAAGACTGTCACTCATATTGTAACAGAAGGGATGCCGAGCAGAAAGAATTTACTAATAACTTTTCCGAAGTAGCATTTTAAAATGATCCAATGAGTTTACGAAAGGTCCTTTGGGAATAACTAAATTTTATTTATGCAAGTCAATTCCCTAATCCCTACCCTACCCTACTTTTCACACACAAGCAAACAGAATGCTAACTCAGAGCACAAGTTGGTTGGTACCAATGTTAATGCATTTCAACTAATCTTTCTTTGGCCATTTCATGCCGAGCAGTCCTTTTCCTTTTTATATTGTTTTAGCTTTAAACACTCGGGCTAGTGTTAAATATTTTTAGGATACATCATAAGCAGGTTATGAACTGAGAAGGTTTCATATTCCAGGAATAGTTTTGTATAGACTGAGCGAGCATTGATGATTATGACAAAAATGGCGTGATTGCTGTCAAGTCCCCCTTTCAACATTTGGTCAAAAGAAGGTTCAGTGTAGTTTCTAAAAATGTGTCTCTATACGTTGGGTACTCGTGGGGAAGATTTTTTTTTCTTTTATTTGTTAAACATTTTACTATTATTATTAAATAGATTGTCCATTTGTAAATATTGGTTGGCTGCATTAAACAATTAAGTAACTATAAATATACACTGGCATTACTTTTTATTAACCTTCATCTTGACGTATAGCAATTAGCCAAACTCTAATAAAGTTAAGTAACAAGTTAATGCATGTATTAAATTCTTGGCTAAGCTAGAAACAAATAATTATGATAAGGAAAACAATAATTGCAGAGCTTAAATTTGCAATGTGAACCTATTAACCGACCATTACCATTTTTAATGCAACTTTTTATAATGAAGTCATTAATAGAACACTTTGAAACAATGCATGCAATTTTGTAAAATTTTTTCCACCCGCTGATAGTATGCGCTAAGCCTAATCCTTGCACATTTTCTTTGTTTTTCTGAAACAAATATATTCCATTAAGTAAAAGGAAAATGCGTATTTGCAAAATCGACGGAATAAAAAATTGTGAAAACACAGAAATTCTATTTAAAATGTACTATTTTTTTAGTTTGTGAACATTCACAGCTTTATTAACAGTGAATCGTCTAATTTTATTCCAGACATCCGCTGTTTCCACTGCTAGCTCTCATCTTCGAGAAGTGTGAGCTCGCTACGTGCACACCGAGGTAACTTATAACATTTTTATATTTCAATTCATTTCATGATCCTTACGAACTTGCTTACGTTTTGTGTTTGTTTCCTTTTCTTACTCAGAGAACCAGGCGTTGCAGGCGGTGATGTTTGCTCATCCGAATCTTTTAACGAAGATATTGCCGTTTTCTCCAAACAGGTTTGTAATACACTAATACAGAAACTACATATACCTAAATTTAGAGCGGCACGCAGGCGTATTAATGATACCATAATGCATACACTTATTTCGTAATATGTATGCATATCGGTTGTGTGATATTTTTTGCTTTTATTTTCCATTTATCTTGAGTGTTATGCACTGCACTATTTTTATGCTCATCGACAGCAGCGTCAAAATGTAAACTGCACTCAGAAAGATTTAATATATCGGTGTATGAACGGTCGACTTTGTCGACTCAAATGTCTAATGTTCTTCGACTGGTTTCAAGAGTCTCTCTTCACTCACACATCTAAAGTAAAGTTGACAATTCAGCGTGGAGAAATTACTTTAAAATGGGAAATTGCCCCATTTCATAGTCATTTTGAGGCGGAGATGTTCTTTCTCGCGCTCTCTTGAGTACGACGATAAGTCTCGTGGCCTTAAAATGTTGGGAATGCAGTGAAACAAAATTCTATTTATTTTTTGTGCTCACTCTTTACAAAGTTCACTCTGATTTTTCCCCTGCGTCGTCTTGTCTCCTTTTTTCAACGGAAGATGACTTTTTCCACCATTCTGGAAAAGGAATAATAATATCTTGCTGAATAATAATAATAATGCGTTCATGAATTCAAACTGTGGAGTTTCTATCCATGACATTTCAGCTTCTCGTAGAAAACTGAAAAGTATGAATGTAAAATAATTTAAAGGAAGAAGAAGGTACATCTGTCAGTTTTAAGATCAACATCAGACAGGCAAACTACTACCTTCAGTATGCAAACCAATTTATTTTACGAGAAAAATGTGTGCAACAACAAAACAATATAGTGTTACATCCGATATGAAAATAGCGTCTTCGTACGTTCAACTTCTTCACAAAGTTTTTTGAAGAATAGACGATGGATGCATTCATGTTTTGGATGATCCATTCTGGGTTGTTCATTTTCTTGCTGTTATTATTATTATTATTCCGAGCTTGCTCCCCTCTGAAATACCATTTCTTTTAACGTTAACATCAATTTTTATGACCAGTCAAAAGAGACCAAGTGGAGCACTATAAATTGCTGAAGAAAGTGCCGGCTACAAGGAATCTGAATCTGTAACTTTGCCAGACATGTGGACGCGGCTACGTATGACTCCCCAGTTATTGGCCAATACTCCTTTTTATGCTGTGTGCCCCATAATATCGATTAAATTTCAATTTGCTAAAGAACAAAACTGAATTGCATTCCTTTGCCCGGTAATGGAGATAACGAGCAAACAAAAGTAACAATTATCGAGGGACATTAATGGGTGCACATTGAAAAGCCTCTTCCATGTTGCTGTAATGCAGCATCTGACCTGCCCTGTGCCTTTTTTTGTGCCAGTTAAAAGCAAATCGGCTGAATTGAAGCAAGACTCTGCATCTGGTCTTTCTAAACTTTTTTGTTCCTGATGACCATGGCCAAGTGATACAGGGATGAACCCACTAGAATAAGTTTAAGGTGTAAGGTGTATCATTGCATGACATAAAGCATTGAACTACATCCCTCTTCGTCTTGGAATTAAATGAAATGCACAACTATTCCTTGTTGCTTTAAACAACCTTCGAAGAATCCAACTTCTTTGCTTAACCAAGGACCACATAACCAAAGTAATAAGACTAGACAAAACCGGGGTTTTTCTTCTTCTAACGAAAGTTGACAAAGGCAGAAGACGTAGAAAGCAATAATCATAACAATAAGAGTAATGGGAAAAGAGGAGAGCATTTGACAAGTACGGCAGGCGAAAGCCTATTGGAGAAGGAAAAGGGATAATATCAGTCTGCTTATGTGTGCAAGCAAGTCCATTAAGATTGTGGTTTTCCTTCCCATTAAATGATATTACTTACCAGTTCGAACGGTGATAATATTT
This sequence comes from Cyphoderus albinus, assembly GCA_021029165.1. Classification (NCBI taxonomy): domain Eukaryota; kingdom Metazoa; phylum Arthropoda; class Collembola; order Entomobryomorpha; family Paronellidae; genus Cyphoderus; species Cyphoderus albinus. The sequence goes on along the minus strand of VYYJ01002077.1, from coordinate 8,736 downwards.
GATGATATGATATGATGCTCAATAATGCTCATAGTATTCGTTAGTGCTAGTATCTTCTCGATTTAGATAAGTGGTCAAATTGACTCGAGTTTGAATTTCAGGTTAGCCAGCCAAAAGCCATCATGAATTTGTGAAAACGAACTTACCTTTCCAAACCCACCATTACTGCTGCGGTTGTAGATTCCTTTTTGAGTTTGAGCTTTTTCTGTGGTGTTTTTAATCCATTTGTTGATATCATAATCCATCATATTAAGTTAAACAAGTGAAGAGGAGGAAGAGCAGAGCAGCATATTTAACGTCACATACATTCGAGTGGCTCGAGTAAGCACATCACAGACATCGCATTGGCTAATTTTATAAAAAATGATTGTTATTACTACTGGTCGCTTCATCTCTAAAACCATTGCAATTACTATTACCATGGAGTTGGAATAAAATGAAAATGATAAGATTCGATTGCCGAAGGGAGAAGAAGAAACTGGATCTTGTATTGCCGTAAGGAAGTATAAAGATGGGACGAGGTGGACGAAGAGCGAACGGAGTGTAGAAAAGGAGCGAGCGGACCTTTTCTTTGGAATTGAATTGTTAATAATATAAATAAATGCATATAAATGGTATGCAGGCATTTTCAATCTGAATTATTTTACCACCTTATTTAAAATTGTAAGTTTGTGAAAATAATAGCCAGAAAAAGAAAAAAAATTGGGTATAATAGCAAAGGAATAATTTTCCCTTCTCCCTGCTTCAATGGTTTCAATGGGTATATTTGGATTGGAAACTAAAGAGGCCAGTAGCGAAACATCATCACATTCACATCACATCACTCAAATTCCTAAATGTATTTTTATACGTTACTCTCCGTCAATGTATGACTTTCAGCTTTCATTGGCTTTTCACCGTGCCTTTTGCCAAGCCTTTTTGCCTTGCGTGCTAAAACATGAGCGGAGCTAAGAAGAGGGTGATGATGATGATAATGACGACGATGTAGATGATGCATGCTCAACACTGCTCACCAAAATGTTCACTTTGGTGGTGGTGGGGCTGTCGGGTCCACTCCACTGTCGTTGCCGTTGTAGTTTTTTTTTTCTTTTCTTTTGTTCCTCTTTTGCCCTACCACTACTACTACTGCTGCTGCTGTTCTGGATCACGATGATGAAAATAATATACTATATTTTAATGTACGATATTTTGATCCCTTCCTGAGTGCATGTGCATAATCCTAACGCAACGCAAGTATGCACGGCATATGTATGTAATATGCGTGTTTATTATTGCAAACATTTTTTCTGTTTTGTATAATATGATTATACGTAAATATACATATGTCTTACGATGAATATAAAATAAATTGACTTACAATTTTTCGCCTCAAGCGAGAAAAAATGTGATGTGCCACACACGGTAAAAAGGAAATGTTATCATGTATGGGTTATGTTATAGATAGGCAAAGGGCTATTCTGGTAATTTCCTCGATATCGAGGCTGCAAAAGGGATCTGCTAAAACAGGCCAGAACGGACATTCAGATCCTGGAGGTGCTGGTGATGAGAAGTATTAATTAGTTTAAAATTGGGTGTTTATAATTTAAGAAAAAAAACTTGTATGTTTCATTCATTCAAGGTGTTTGTTGAATCCATTTTTTCTTTAGAATAAAATATTCCTCGGCAGCATTTGGGAATAATTCGTATTTGTTCAGTTGTAGTTTTCTTGTTGTGAGGTCAAATGTATGCATTGGCACGAACACTGACTAAGAAGGCAGGATAATTCAGCAGCTTTAAAATATAACCTGGCAAGGACCACCACCATACAGTACTAGCCTGGAGCACCGTTTTATAACTCGCAAACGAATTTATCCAATTTCCGCTGTTTTCAAGTTCTTAAAAAATAGAACTGCATAAAATGTCTTCGTCATTGCCAGGAAAAGCGGACAAAGAATTTTATTGGAAAATTGTGTAACATTCTTTTTCAATCGACCGAAATAGGATTATGATTTTGTAATTCGTTTACAACTATTAAGGTGAAAAAACGTGTAAGTGATGAACAAAACGCCGCGACCTTTCGTTATTTTTTAAACTGCAATCTTGGGATAGAAATTTCCTTTTAGCTGGCTGGCTTTTGTCACGGCAGGAAGTGCGGTGTTCTATTTAACGAACAAGTTATCAATCGAAAAGAAACAAAATCCTCATAGAGCCCTTTTGAGAACGACGTTGTAAGTTGTGAGAAATGAAGAAGAGAGAGAGAGAGAGAGAGGAGAAAAGAGAAGCTTAGCACCAGCAAACCGAAATAAAAAAAATCGTCACATGTGCTTAGCTAACATATGTAAGCAGATTGCATTCGTCTCCACCAATCTTTCAAGTGAATTCATTAAAACAAATTTTGTGGTTCATACACATTTCCTAATGTAACCAACCGTCAGCATTACATCAAGGTTTCTTTTGACAAGAATCTTACTTAGCTTAAGTAACACTTTTAAGGGAAGAACTGGTTCAGGCAGAGAAGGCAGAAGCAATATGTGTAAAAAAAAAGTTTCATATTTTTTATTTTATTATTGGTAGGAAGAAATGGAGAGACGGACGTGTTTTGAAATATGATTTAGAAGGTGAGCACGGATATAAAAGTTACAGCTACTTACAAAACCTAAAACCCTCTCATATATTATGTGCTCATGTAATGGTGTATAGTAATCTAATGAATAATGACTGGTATGGTTTTCTCTTCATTTTTTCCTGATCATCACACAGATCATCTTGATGCAATGTTGAAAACGAATTTTGTAAAGTGAATGGAATATCGAAGTAGAGGTGGGCTTCGACTGATAAAGGAAGGTGCAAAAGGTTGTATTTGGTCTTGAATGTGCTCAGAAAACATGTAATAGAATTGAGAAAAGAACCAACTGAAACTTGATAGCATTAAAATAATTATAATGAGGACCAGCAAGGTATGAAATACATTTTTATCATCTGCCCTTTCCATTTTAATGGAGGCATTACCAATTTAGCCTTTCACACCGTGAAATTGAATTAGCATTGTGAGACAAAGCTTTGCGATCTTTACAATAGAAATAAGGGCTTAGTCATTTGCAGAAAAGTGCAATCAGTTGTTGAGCAATCCCCTAGCAGGATTTGGTATTTCTTGGGATATGCCATGATGTTTGGTTTTTGGTTGGATAATCGTAAAAGTCGACCAAATAAATGATTGAAACATTTCAAGGAGTAAAAAAAGCAAAGAAATAGTTTTAGAAAACACCTCCTTTTCATAGTCTAAAGAAAAAAGTATGGGATTGCATTCGTAAGAAATGGATAACTTTACCTTCGTTGTTCCCTTTTCAGATTTCTTGATAAAACATGGTTTGTTAAATATTAGAAGTCTTAGAAAAAGCTAAGAAGTGATTGAGCGATACCTACCTCGTAGCGGAGAATTCTTTTCTGTTACTCAACGTTTGTGGAACAAGATGACGAAGGGAAGGATTTTTTGATGATGGGATGGAAAGGAAGGGAAGTTGATGTCATAAGTTGAGGTACTTTGAGAATAATTTTTAAAACGAAGAATCATTTAGTCAGAAGAAATGGAACCTTCATCCTGTGTATAAGTAGAATAGATCTTTGTGGTTAATAAGTGAAACGTAGTAAGTGACCACTTTACATTTTTCGAGGACACTTGTGTGGGGATACTTTTCTACCTTACGTAAGGGAAGAAGGTTCAAGTGTACAATCAAAGTAAAGATCAACTTCAGAAAATGGAACATACAAGACCAGAGATGCATAGATCAATAGGGTGATAACTAGGAAGTAGTAGAAACACGTTTCATGGATCAAAAGGGGTTAAGGAAGCACATAGCATTTTGAATGATCATGATAATAATACCTTCGCTTCATCCCTTAAAGACATAATGTTATTTTTATTCGGGATTGTGATGCACTTCACTGGACGAATAAAAGCATAAAATGCTATCATCACAATCATGATTCACCAAACGCGGTGACAATAACAATAATCCTCTTGTTACAGTAACTAAATACGACTTCAAGTCATAAAGACGAGAAAAATGCACAATTTCATTATGTACATGTCTTGTTTCTTCACGTACATTGATTAGGTATTACTCGATGGTCTAAAATGGGATTATTGTTAATCAGACAACTAGAAGCTTGTTGCACATTTAAGCAATCCTAGTCAAAATTTTCATTATGTGCAAAATGTGTAATGAATGTGCCTTTGACGAAGTTAGACGTAGTACCAACCTAGTTCCAGTTGGGTTTTAGACATTATGAAAACAATATCAGCAACACCGTTTCTGATATATATGGATTTTATATCAAGATCATCTGACCATCTTTGTAAATAGTAACTATATTTCGAAACGAAAACTGATATCTCATTTAAAAAAAATAAACCCTGGCCCAGAGATATCTAGATAGATAAATGATATTTTATTTCTGGATTGTTGCGCCTGGTTAGGTACGTACATAAAAAGCTTTACCCTGTCAGCCTTCTTGCCTTGTGTCGACTTCTCGTCCACAGATAGTGCAGTATCATCGTAGGTTTTGCCTTTTTATCAACAACGTCATCGCACACGGAGAGTCAGCATAAGGATGATGAGATTGAAGATTCGAACCATGATGACGATGATGACAAAAAAAGATGGTTTTGATTTTTTTCTCCCAAACAATCTTTACTTAGATGGATCTGGAAATTATTGACTAGTGTCGTCTTTTATGCCTCCTTTAAGTCGATAATGATTGTATAAGCGACTGCGGATGCGGCCAGTAATTTCTATATTCATTTCTAAAGGAAATATTTTTGACATTATGTCCCGTGTTTCATGTTGCACTCAAGAAAATGTGTAAATGCCTGCTTTTGTAGTGATATGGTAAATGTAGTTTCAGGTTATGTTGGAAGAATAAAGAAAAGTTACAAGTCACTCTCGGGCTGATGCTTGTAATATTTTCTGAAAAATCCCTTTCGTTCTTTTCTACACGATAGTCTTTGAGCGAGGATGACGATGACGATTATGTGTGCTTCGCATTTTTAGCTATCGTACACAAAGTCAGCCAGCAGTCAGTCTGTACACTTGACTTGATGCTAAACATCATCATGACATTGTTTGTTGAAGAAATAACGACAGATTTTAAAAATGGATAAGGACATTAACCGTCGTCAATTTTAAAATGAAAGCAGTGTACGCTTGTATCTCCATTGTATTCTATTCTCTGTTCCCTATTTAATCATGATTAGCTCCACTTGCCTAAATACATCATCAGAATGATGATGATGATCAAAAGAAAGGGAAAAATGAAAAATCATTGTGATCTTCCAACCACACAATAACATCATCCTGTGTCAGTCGTAATAACGATAATGATAACTCACCTGCCGCAAATACAAGTATGCAGCATGCAGAAACTTTTCCCTCCTTGAGGTGGCCTGTCATCACCCTAGTCAAAACAGGACCAAGAAAAATGACTGAAAAATTATTTCAACCTGCACTTGAAAATGTCGAAATTGCAAAAAAAGTAATGAGTCTAAACTTCAGCATGTATAATTAAAATTGTAGCACAACTACAGTTCTTGAAACGCGTAAACCATTACATGTATTCACCACACGTTTTTTTATATTTTAAATGTGGTCGGGTGTGAGAGAGTCAGCTAACAAGAATTTCAACAGCCTTGGGCTAATATGAATTTAATTTCACCACCACCACAAAATCTAGGAAACAACGAAAAGGAAAAGAGAATTTCTACAAAATCGTTTCAATACACGTATCCGATCTTCGTCAATGTTGCCGTGCTGGAAGTGGGACTCAACCAAAAAAAGAAAATACATACATAATACCACATACTGTAATATTTTTTATGGAAATGTACAAAGACTTGTGTAAGTAACGAATGGACGCGTTTGAGTAATAGAATGTAGAACGGTTATATGTACCTATTTATTTGCGCTGGGATTGCATGCAACCAAGAAACTTCTTCTCTGGAGATTTTCATTTTCCCCTGAGATCTCGTTTGAAGATACCATTGTGAAGTATATTATGGGTAAGCACACACACTCAGTTTCGTCCCAAACATTTCAGCTGTTTTGTTGAAAAGTCTGCTCATCTTTTCTTAAATGTAAAAAAAAAGATTTCACGCAATGAAAAAATTGAAGTGAGTATTAAAATACAATATTAAATGTGTGTTAATGATAATGATAATAATAGCAGAAAAAGCGAAACAAAGTGCTTTTCAGGTTTGAGAATGGTGTGGTCGGTCGGCTGCTGGAGGACCGGAATATTATATTTTGATTATTATTAACAAAGAATCTATAACTATTGTTACACCTGCGAAAGTGATCTCTGCCTGAACACATACCTACTCGTACACACAACCAAAACACATCATCTTCGGGAATAACACAGCAAAGCAATTAAATCCGGTTGTTTTGATAGTCTTGATAGAGCATTAAATTGAAATAAGTCAGAAAAGGTATCTCTGGTCTCCCCTTCGATTGAATCCTCGCAGACAGACAACTCGCATGCACGATGTTACATGAACTTACAAAGAGGTCCGTCTTACTTCATCGCTAAGCATTGCCTATGTTAATGGTGAAAAGGAATTTGTAGTCATGTCATGTCATCGTTGAACGTTTAAGATGATCCTCTTCAAAAGTATTTAGACATTATTGAATATTTATCTGTGGGATCGTATGCCTATAGAAAAGTCAGTAAGTCTGGTGAGGTTAGAATATCCAGAACCACACGATATGAAAAGAAAGCCTTGACTTGATTCCAATAGGACTTCTCTTTCTTCAACCAAGTCCTTGTAACTTGACCCTTCTCTTTCAAGAAGAAGAATGAGAAGGAAGATTATTATTATTACTATAATCACTATTTATTATTGCAGCCAAGTTATAAGCATTGTTATTATAGTAAACTATTTCATATAACTTACTGGGCTTATCGAAAGAGAAAAGGTAAAAGCAGGGAACCTTTCGGTTATATTACTGATGACAGTAATATTTATAATGTAAATTGTTATATAAAATATCATGGATGGACAACCAAAGAAATAGTAGACCGGTCGGCAGTCCACGTTATGACGAGCGCCTTCACATTTCGCTTGTTTTCACGTTTCTTCTTTTCTTGTCTTCGTTTTCTTATTTGTAATACATTAATCGTTGTAGCTGTCGTATTTAAGTATATTGAATGGTTGGAGGAATATACATGCGTAAGATGCCACGGGATTGATTTATTGCTTTTTCCTTTTTAGATTTATGAGTAGTTGGTGGTGTTCTTGGTGTGTGCGGGAAGTGGAAAGGAGTTTACAGAGTAGAGTTGTAAGTTGCATCGGCAATCGGCAGTGTGTGCTCCAATAATATGAATTCATTATCAGTTGCATCTACTAAACTAGAAACCTGAAGAAAGGAAAAAGAGGTGGTTCACTTCTACAACTCTTTTTGCATATTCAATGATGCATCGTTGCACGTCTTTGTTTGCTCCCCTTCGGGTCAACGTGCAGTTTAGCAAATACATGTTGCAGAAAGCTGCTAGTTAGTGAACATGGAACGATATGAAATGAAGTTGGTGTTTATTGGGGCAATGGAAAACAATTTAATGAGTAAAAGATACTAGTGCAAAATGACAATGACCAGAAGTGAGACACTATAAACTACTTGGTTCCAACTTTATAGTAACCGGAAGGATATGTTGGTTTTTCAAATCGATCCTCAAAGTACAATTTTGAGGTGTCTAAATCGTTGAGCGCTTAGCACTTTTGTGGTATAATATAAAGTAATGAAATTGTCTAAGTACTGGTAAATAAGTCTATTACCGCTGATGTTCTTGATGATGATAATGATATGATGATATAGATAAGTTATTATATTGTGGTGATAAAAATGACTCCAAAAATTACGCCATTCATACACCGAATTTCATGGTTGGTTCCATTGTTTTCAAGTATGCGTGAGGAAATATTATTTCGGGTAGGTGAAGTTTTTCATCTAAAATGTGATGGTACAGTTCATTTTTTGTTTGTTTGCACTGTGGTTGTGTACAACACTTTTAAGTACATTAATAGCACACGCATGCATGAATACCAGGCACACACGATGCACAATTATAACTTATAATTTATAAGTGAAGCAACTAACTTTTTTCGTGATAATTACCATCTGGCTAGCATGATATAATTCCCATCATCGTACATCTAGTCATATTTAATAAAACTGCGAGTAACAAGCAGGAAAAGCTCACGTAACGTATAGTTTATGCGTGCAATGCTTTGTTGCGAAAAACTCAAAAAAGTAATAGGCATATCTGTGGCATTAGAAGCTACCTTCATCATCATCATTATCGCCAACAACACACCACACCATTCATTAAGCAAATGTCTATAATTTGCCATTTTCAGTTTTTGATACCTCCGTCATTAATGGTTTAATTAGGAAGAAAATGAGGAAAGAGAAGTCGATTGCGACTAGTTTACTAGACAGTAAGTAAGAAACAGAAACAACAGCGAAAACTCAGATAATTGTGATATGGTAAACGGCAATTTGGAATAAAAAAGAGTAACGGAAGAGTACTTCGATGTGATAAGTTTAGTACTAGGAGTTTTTTAGAAGTTTTATTCATGCGTATTAAACAGCATGTCCAGAGATATTTACTGATGCCAAATTTCATTCAAATTAGCACAAGAGAAATTAAAACCTGAATTTTTCTGCTTATATAGGCCTTCATTTCTTAAATATTGTCATTACC
>VYYJ01002076.1:0-24148 GCA_021029165.1 Cyphoderus albinus | reverse complement strand
ACGCTTTTCAGATGCCAGTGTTTACGGAGACTTGGAATGTTGCCGTAAGAAAGACAAGCCTTTCTTCTCTGAATGAGCACTGAAATCGACTGACTCAATCCAATCAAAAGTAAACTACATTACTTAAATTCCAAATTTTTATTTTCAACTGTGTCAGACTCGGTATAAATCTGTGAAATGTATGCTTTTGCTAAATCATTTTTGTGAACCTGAATAAAACTAATCGATTTAAGATACAATTTTATGTTTTGTGATGCTTTCTTTTAAATGCAATTCGAGAAGATGCCACGGAGTATGTAAAAGCAGAGAAATTCTAAATATTTTACTGCAAAAACCATCTAACGGAATTAATGTACGGAAACCCAGTTATTATTACAAAAATAATGAAACAGTTAAGTACAATGTGAGAGATCTTTTGTTAGCAAAATTACACTTTTTAGTGATTTCACGCATTGTGTGAAAAGGAAGAGACAAAATATACAATTACGTTTGAATTCGTTATTCGTTATTACAATATTTTTTAAATTGCAGAGACATAAAATACAGAGGTTTTTATTTGTGCCAACGTGTAAAGACACTACTCAAATTTCGTCCAAATCATCAATTTCAGGGAAATCACCCACTGTAACGTTACTAGGTCTGACGAAGCCACCATATTTCGCTTTACACTCAAAGTATCGTTTCCCCTCCACAGATCCGTCGTTTTTTCCTAATGGTTCGTCATACTGAATGCCAACCCAGACCCCCTCCTTGAAATGCACTTTCCCAACGAATTTCACCTCGCCTCTTCGAGTGGGGTTACCAGGTACGGCCACCTCACACCTTTCTCCGACTTTAACGGATGCTGACAGCTTCGTTTCCTTATCTTCTTCCTCTTGCTTCTTCTTGGCTTTCTCTTCGTCAAACCGTCCCAGTTTGTTTTTCATCAAAAATTTCTTCATCGATTCTAAAAGTAATTGATAAATGAAATCAATTTTAATGCTAGCTTTAATGTCTTGCTTGGTCCGAAAAAGTGTTTTAATTCAATTACGTACCTTCCCGTTGTTCATAATCTTCTTCGTTATACTTAAACGCGGCATCTGGATTATCTTCATTTAGACTACTTAAATCCGAACTATCAATCACATGAATTTTCATTCCACTTTTAATGTGAACCTGAGCTAATGTTAAATTATCATCAGTTAGCTCGTAGACTACTTCGTTGTCTTTATCGCGCAGTTCAAGTTTCATCGTCTGCATTGATCCACCTGTCAGTAACTCCAGCTTTCCCTGTTAAAAGTGAAAAATCAAACAAAATGCAATTCATAGTGTTAATTTGTTTAATACAGTAATTAAAACATTTAAAAAATACGATTTAGTCTAGAAAATAGAAAGTTAAATCTACCTTTAAATTAGCAATTGTAATGTCCGAAGGAAAACGTCGTTCTGACTCCAATGAACTCAGGTTACTGCTAACTGTCAGGCTTAAAAATTCTTTGCTCTCTCCCATCGCGGATATTTAAAATTGAACGTTAAATTGACGTTACAGAGCAGCTCTATTGCATTTACTCGCTCGCGACGCTCACTTTCACCTTTTAACAGTCAGAGCCAGTTACAGGACAGTTTGTTATTTATGAATTGGGTAAATTGTCTAATTAAACTTCGATTTGGCTGCAGATTAAAAATATAATTTTGAAAGTGAAAATGATTAAATGAACGATATTGGATATTGGATCAGTTGTATGTATGATAATATGAGTCAGTGATCTGCTGACTTTTTTGCTGATTATGATGATGTGAATGTGAGGATGATGTTGTGCTGAGCCATTTCTATGTTTGCAATGGGGCAACGTGACACTAAATCTAAATTATATATTTTGTGCTCTTGTTTGCAAACGAATTTGGAGTTTGTGTTGATTTCGAACAGAAATCGTAAACGCAAGCCTCTGCCTCCACTCCATTTCGTTGATGGCGTTTAGAGGGTTAACGTAAGGAGATACCGTAAAATACAGACGAAACGTTTAAATGAAAAACTTCAAGTTTGATTTCATATTTAATACCTAGATTAAGTTTAAAGTTTTCATGAGTTTACTAAAAATGATCATATTTAAACATGAATGCGAACGAATACATGAACTGCAAAAAACAAATCATAATTACATACGGCGCCAGTTTTCGCGAATCATGATGTGATTTAGTTCAAGTTCAAAGTCCCTCCAGCCTCCAATACAAGTAAAGAATGGAAGATTTGGAAAATGCAAAATTGATGACACGCGATAAATACCATTGGTGAGCATTTATACAGCGACTGAGCAGACTGACGTATGACATATTAATATAGGACATATGAATCCGTGCCTTATTCGTATTCATTCATATTCTTTCATTAAATGTCAAATGAAGCGATTTGTTGAATAATTATAATATAATACGTACTTAAAACTGGAATACTGCACGAAGTTTATCATTATCAATCATAAAAATGCATTGGAAAATTACGGTAGTTTAAGAACGCGAAAGGGGTGTGTGCTCAGTCAGTTTACGTACAACTTCCTCTTTTTTCACTTCACACCCACATCTTTAAAAGTGAGTATTCTACTAATCTTGGTAGGTGAAAGTGGAAAATACCACACCGTATGTCTTTAAAATATGCAAATTGCAAAGTTGTCGGTGTCACATTCTTATACATAGACATAGACATCCAAAAGATGCGATGAAGATTATCGATCATACTATAAAAGAAACTATATAAGAAAGGAATATTTTTACAAAGACTGGCGACATCTACATCACACATTTGATTTGACTAAAGTTAAGAGGCGCCGACCTTTTTACTCCCTGGAGCAACTTTGCGTCACAGTTACACAGACTTTCAGATTCCAGGTTTCTTTCCATTCTGCAAATTCCATGATTAAAAACAAGCTTCAGATTTCAGATTGACGATTGTGGACAAAAAGACGCCCTGCGGGTTGAAATTATATCATACTTAACCTATCCATTTAATAATATTGACATGCCGGAGAGGAGAATGAGGCATATTATGTGACTCAATGTGAGTGTCACTCACTGAGTGAGATGATTGCAGTCAACGGAGATTGGAGATAACTTTGACTTATGGGTTCAGGTTCATCTGAATCCGATGAACAGCGCAAGACTTTTCTATCCTGCCTGTTGAATGAAGCCACGAAAGTTATATTGCTATAATTAATACGGAAAACAGTACTAGTACCTCCTCACCAACACCGGTAATCCGGTAAATATTACCTACCTGGAAAACCTCTGCAATCCAATCAACATGAACATAACATGTACATTATCAAACTTTTTTAATCACATCGTCTCTCATGTATTAAATGCTATTAGCCGATGATGATGTGAGTTCCCAGTTTCAACAATTTCAATTATCATCTATATCTATACCATAATCATAAAATATCATTCTACATTATATTCTGTACTACTCATAAATTCAATTGTGTTGTGTTCTTCACATTGGAGCCGGAGCACTTTGTAACCTCTGGCTGTTTGCTATTTTTTTTAACTTTCAACTTTTGTTTGTGTGTTATACTCTAGCATATTGCATAACTAACATAATACAACATTAACATCCTTTTTCATATAGCATTTTGATAAAATAGCAAAAGTAGCCACGTAAGAAAGCTGATTTTACTCGACTGTGACAGCCACCTCACAGTCACAGGAGGTTGAGTTGAGTTCTATAAAAGAGGTGTTCTGGGAAATGAGTTTCATTTTGATTACGAAGAAGCGAAAGGCATAAACCATTCATTACCCGCAGCGCATCAGTCAAAGTGAAGCCATCAAGTAGCAAAACTAAAAGCATCCTCGTATCGTGGACTCGTGGCACTCTTTCGCTCACCTCCTCCAGCAGCACTTGTCTTAACCAAGTTCGCAAATCTCACTTTTTTCTGACGCTCTTCTCTCTTGCAGCTGGATTTTCTTACTTCCGTTCCATCCGGTATTTTAAATAAAGTTAAAATTTAAACATTAATTTAGTTTCAGCATTTATAGTTAGTGTTTCCTACTTATTGAACCGGTGACGTGTTTTAAATTCTAGAAATAAAAAGGTCTTGAATTGTGATTTGAAAGATTTGTTTATATTTTCTACATTTTAGGTTGAATCGGGTTTAACCTTGAAACTTAAAATCTACAATGGCCAGTACTAAGCCCACTTACAAAGTCGGTAAGTTATACTATACTAAACATCGTCTATCCTTGTTCTAAATTAAATGAAGTTATTTCACTGTTGAAAAATACGGCTTGCCACGGCACGGCTAGTAAGCAACTTAAAAAAGCTAATTAGCCGGCTTTAGTTTCACACGCAATGTAGGTTGTTTTGAGCACCTGTGAGAATTTATTAGTGTAGCACGCAAATGAACTGATTAAACAATGGGAATTGTAATATTTTGCATGCACAAATGCACAATTCCGTCATTTTTGATGTCGTTGACTGTCTTTTCCAGGCAGACTATGTACCTTGGACTAGAAATGTCCAAATCTAATAAAATTGATCATTAAATTGATAATGATGCTATAAAAATGAAACCTGTTTATTTTCTTTTTGCAGCTGACATCAAGTTGGCAGAATGGGGAAGAAAAGAAATCATGCTTGCTGAGAAGGAAATGCCAGGTTTGATGGCTCTCAGAAAGAAGTATGGACCAACGAAACCTCTTAAAGGTGCTAGGATTGCCGGATGTCTCCACATGACTATCCAGACTGCTGTTCTGATCGAAACTTTGACAGAACTGGGAGCAACGGTAATCAATTTGTTCATAATTTTCATCAATATTTGGTTTAGATTTTGCTTTGCTCGACTTGAGGTGAAGTATTCAAATCTATCGTTTGGTTAATGAATATTAATGATTACATTTGATTTGATGACAGGTCCAGTGGAGTAGCTGCAACATTTTCAGCACCCAGGATCACGCTGCCGCTGCCATTGCCGCAACGGGAGTTCCTGTTTTCGCCTGGAAAGGCGAAACCGAAGAGGAATATATTTGGTGCATTGACCAAACCCTTGTTTGGCCAGATGGCCAGGTATGATTAACTTGACAAATGGAAAATAATTATCTTTTTGTTTGGTAAACTTTAAATAACGGAATTACGGAAACGATTTTTATTATCTCAGCCTCTCAACATGATCTTGGATGATGGAGGTGACCTCACTCGTCACGTTTTGGATAAATATCCTCAGTATGCCGCAGGTATCAAGGGTGTCTCTGAGGTAATTTTTATTTTAAACTGATAATACAAAAAATAGTTTCCGCTTCATGTTTAAGCACCGGAAGTAAACCATAACTTTTTGTTTGACATTTCAGGAGACAACAACCGGCGTTCACGGTTTGTACAAGCTTTTGAAAAATGGCTTGCTGAAGTTCCCAGCAATCAATGTGAATGATTCAGTGACCAAGGTACGGTGCCAATGGCATTATTCATATGGACATTTATTACACACAGCCTATAAAATATAGATTCTCAATTTAAGTTAACAATTTAATGTTTTTCATTGTCATTTAGAGCAAATTTGACAATCTGTATGGATGTCGCGAATCTCTCATTGATGGGTTGAAGCGAGCCACCGACATCATGGTGGCAGGAAAAACCTGCATTGTTGCTGGATATGGAGATGTCGGCAAAGGATCGGCCCAGTCCCTTAGAGCTTTCGGTGCTAGAGTGATTATTACGGAGATTGATCCAATCAATGCCCTTCAAGCGGCTATGGAAGGTTACCAAGTAAGCGCAATGGAAGATGTGTGTCACGAAGCCCACATCATTGTAACAACGACTGGATGCAAAGACATCGTTCGAGGAGAGCACCTTGAGAAAATGCGCGACGAAGTCATTGTCTGCAACATTGGTCACTTCGACTGTGAAATCGATGTCGCTTATCTCGACAAGAACGCAGTTACTAAGATGAACATTAAGCCCCAAGTGGACCGTTACACTTTGAAAAGTGGCCGCAATGTGATTGTTTTGGCTGAGGGACGTCTCGTGAATCTTGGATGTGCTATGGGACATCCTTCATTCGTCATGAGTAACTCATTCTCGAACCAAGTGCTGGCTCAAATTGCTCTCTGGACCGACCATTACAACATTGGAGTTTACATGCTTCCAAAGAAGGTAAAATTTAAGAAATTCTGAATCCGAATTCTTTCATTTATTTATGAATATTGGCTTGAGGCAAAGGCTTTGATTGAATTAAAAACATTTTTTGTCTTTTTTCATAAATACAGCTTGATGAAGAGGTTGCTGCCCTTCATTTGGAACATCTTGGAGCGAAACTGAGCAAGTTGACTCCAGCACAGGCTGAATACCTAGGCATTCCAGTGGAAGGCCCATTTAAGCCTGAACATTACCGTTATTAACTTTCCTACTACTAAATACTTACGGTTACGTTTATTAGCTGCTTTTCATGACTAAATGAACGAACATCAATGAAATCAACATACATAATTATGTAAAAGGCGAATCACAAAAGGAAGCAGTATTTAATTAAGTAATTGAATTGAGGATAATTTGGTTGGAAAGCAGCTTTTCATTTTTGACGTAATTTTTTCCAGTTTTTTAAAATGTAAGTATTCCAAATAATTTGGTTAGTTGATTTGAGTACATGTATGAAAATGAACACGCGTGCCTATAAATTGAGTGGGTATGAGTTACGGTTAATAAAATAATTGGAATTCACAAAATTAAAATTACTGGATGCAAGCATTTAAAATTCATTTTCATAAAAATTGCATAAAATTCAAATTCATAACATTTTGATCACGCGCTGTTATGCAGGCGGCCGCCGCGGTCTGACGTGGGCGTTGAAATTGGTGTGCGACTACTAGCAGCATAGCATCCTCTTCCAGGGCTCCAGAGATTCCAATTTCCGAAGCTGCGGGAGCCGGGAGGAGGATTTTTCTCAAGCAGAACAGCAAAGCCTTTGCTCATTATTGCTGCTTTTTTCTTCGCTGTGCTGTTTGTTCGTTGTCTAAAAAATTCATCAATACACAGATAGGATAGGTGGTGGTAATGTCATGTCACTCGTGCCGTACTATACATTACAATTTACATGATGTAAATGATGTAATTTACATCTCTATGCATGCGTGAAAGAAAAGGCAGATAAGGCACTGTGCCCGTCAGCCCGTGCCCGTGCCCGTGCCGCAACAACAACGCAATGCATTTACAAGTGCATTATGGAAAAAGGGAAATGAAAATGAGTCAGTGCAGTGTTTTGATTTTGATTTGCGAGTGTCTATTCATAAATTACGTCCTCCGAAAATTGGCCTTATAACCTCTTGACCCACCTACCCACTCCCCTTTCCTCAACCTACAATACATTTCGGTAAATGGGGATGTCGCGTCGTTTCGGCCAAAAGACCCAACCGCAACCCACCCACCGTAGTGATAACCTAATTTATGAATAGCCTCCGAATTTGCTATTCGAGTCGAGCTTTTGTTTTTTATCTTTTTCTTTTGCTGCTTTTATCATCTCGTCCTGTCCACCTTCACACTCATTTCATCTTCATCCATTTCACGTTGTCGTTCAATAACAGAAACTAGCAATATACTGCGGTTTTGGGGAGAATATTTTATTAGTATAATTTAATTAAAGTTAAATTAATTGTAATTAAAGAATGGTCGGCTTTTGGGCAGCAATTGTCCCGCTGCATAAAGGAATTTCTAAACTTTAGCTGATTGGAAAGGATTTGATTACTCTGCTGTTGGCTGTGAGAAGTATTTAAATCAAATCCAAACTGTTAGTTTTGCATTCATTAATTGTATTGTGTTGTGTAATAAAATCAAGGAAGAAGGCTAAGATTTAAGTTAGATTAGTCCGTGAAATGACAACTCCTCCGAATGGTGACTCCTCATCCTCAAACAACGCGGAACGGGAGGCGGACACCGATGTTGATAGCGTGAATGACACCAATATGTCATCGGTAACGGACTTCACGTTACCAGCTACGAACGTCGTGGAGTCCGATGAAGATGCTTTAACTACAATTCTTGTGGACAATGACAACGACGTGGAAGATTTACTGAACAGCCAGTTTTCGTCGGGTTCAGGAATCAGTAAAAACAATGGAGCTGAGAAGAGTATGGCTTCTGACGTCCAAATACAGAAATGGTTGAAAAAGTCAGCGGAGGACAATGGAAATGGCGATGAGGATTGCGAACAAGAGCAATATCCAAACGAAGCTGAAATTCAGAAGGTAGAGTTGTAAAAATTACTTGAACATTTTATCAAATCAAAATGAATGTCCTTTCTACAAATATCTAAAGTAAAAAGGTGGTTATTATTGGTGAATGGTGAATGTTTTGTAGATGGCAGAAGCTTTGTTCAACGCTGTGCAGAGTGGCTCTTTTCAACCGGAGGCGTGGCATGCCACGGAGAATTTGCTCCATGACGCAGATTTTTCACACATCTTCATTTCCGAGTGTCAGCAAAGACTCCCTTGGATGTTGATGAACACCATAATGATTTGTTGCACCTCAGTAAACGAAGAATCAGTTCAGCTTGAAAACGTTAAACGCAAGGTATGAAATACATTTTAAGAATAATTTGTGATTGTGATGCAATTTGTTGGTGTCTTTCTTTGTTTAACTTGAATTTCATCATCCTGATCCTGGTTTATTTATGCTTTACTTTGGAAGAATTTGCGTTGTGATATTTTGGAAAGGGCTAGCAAGTTGACTAATAACGAAACCAATGATTCTGGAATCAGGTAATCAGTTTTCACTTTCATTCCGATTTTACACTCAAAACAAAACTCCTGGACGGATATAAGAGTTCAAAATCCTTCATTTTGTCCCAAAATATCATCATTACTCTTTCATACAATTCATTTGATTTGATTAGGCCAAACCCTATGAAGATGAATTTGGATCAGTTGAAAAGCTTCCAGGGTCATGCCTACTACTCTGGTTTGCAGTTGTCTTCAGCTTTTCATAAGAAGAGTAAAATTGAATCTTTCTGCAAACAATAAATGTGAAGATATGCGTATAAGACAATTTTAAAACGTTATACTTTTATTGCAGTTTCCAGAAAGAAACAATTCCTGATTCAAAAGGTGCAGGAATTTGTGAATGCATCTATTCAGAATGCCTACGATAAGGACAATGCTGTGCTCTTCACTGGATACGGACTAATTCCAAAATTGGTTGAAGACCTTGACGCAGATGAAGGCCTGAATTTAGGGCCTGATAAAGTCGCTCAATGCGGTAAGACCATACGTTCGCCATAAACATTGAATTTGAAATTTTGAATTATTTTGTTGAATATTACAAACTAACAAAATTGTAAAAATTTATAGGTTTACAACTGCAGCGAGCAGTATACGATGAGATGGTCGGCAGATGTGTCGACTATTTGGCCTATGTAGGCTATAATCTAAACGATAAGCAATATTCAGACGAAAATGACAATCAACGTATGCATTTATGGTCGGTGAGTGTCGAGTGTTTCATATACATCTATGTTTTAATTACTAGATATAAGGTTGAAGAGAACACACAATTACATCATACTGTAATTTTATTTTGCCTTATTTATTCGTGATTTCAGAGTGACAGCGCTGCGAGTCAGGGTTCTACCACAAGCACTGAATCCGAACACGTGGATTCTCAGCAGTCTCAAGGATCGTCAGTTGGCGCTGAGGAGGAAGACGCATTCCCCAACAATTCTCAGGATGAACTAGTTGTTGAGATCCGAAACGTGGAGGATGTCGACATAATCGATGTAGTTAATCCAGGAGTGGCAGGAGTTCTAGTAGTTTATGGCGATGCTGAAGAACTTCGAGATTCCCCGGGTGGATCATTTGAGAGTAGTTCAAGTCAAGAACAATTCCAATTGACGCCAACCATGTACTCCCCACCAAGGGTTCCGTCTCCTCCAGTCTCTCCTCCAGATGATGAACAGAACGCAATGCGGTTTCAGTTAGTGGAGTTTGAGTATGTTCAGCAGAATGAAACTAATGAAGGTATTTTTGAGTCAATACAATTCGGTTCTCTCTCGCCAATAATTGATTTATGTTAAAAACATTTTTTTAAATATTGTTTGCAGCTTATTATTCACATCCGTTGTTGAACCTAGAAGAAGAGGCTCGCGACTTGGATGCACTAGTCAGAGATTCTAATTCCCGAGAAAGGGATTCTTCTGAGGATGAAGGACCACAAAGGCTCCGCCCCAGGATGGACGACTCTTTCCTATTCCTATAATGTATTTATTCTGATGTACTCGAATCATTAAAATTGTGTTATTTTGAAGTAGTCAACAATCTTACTGCTGCTGCAAGCTGAGTGATAGAGAAATTGGTAATGTGATGGGTGGATTGTAAAATTGATGTACCTACCTTTGTACCAGAGACATATGGGTATTGATAGTTCCTTCATTGGAATATATCAATTTATAAGCAATAATCAATATATTTAATATCAATTTGATAAGCATGAAGGGTTAAATGTAAAAAGATTTAAATGCTGGCAAAACCTTACAACAAGCTAGGGGGTGAGAGAGAGAAAGAATTCGCTTCCTTTTAACATTAAGTTTTGTTCAGACATTTAGTGTTAGTACTAATTAGTTATGAAAATGTGATTATGATTAGAAAATTGTGTTCATGTTCATAATGGAGAAGGAAATTGTGTGTAAGTAATCTGAAGTTTACAGTTTATTGTGTTATAAACGCTTACCAGTTTTAGTTTTACTTTTTCTTGTAAGAATTATAGTTAGTCGAATCCTCTTTGTTTACCATAACCGTTGAAATTGATCTTCTACCTCCTAAGTATTTTACCTGAATTAAAAAGTGTATCTACTTCACTAGCTGTATCGTGTGAGTCACACGTTGTGACTGAACGTACAAACGAGTTGTACAAAGCTGATTTTTGTGTGGCGTGGCGACTTTCATAATATATATATTTTATATGGTGGGTCTTACGATTGGATTGAAATCTCTTGCCGGTAAACAAAATAAGTACCTATTATAAAAACAAAGTCTAAAAAAATATTACCATTAATTATTAAACGCATAATTTAAATTTAAGTATAAGTTATATTGCCCATCGACACCCACCCGATTGAGTTGGGTGTAAAGCGTAATTACAGGACAAAGTTTGTCCGACAAACTATAAATGTAAGAGGAATTTGGTAGGATAATTCTCGTATTTTTTATACATAATCTTGTCAAAGTCTATAAATAGAGAGTATATGCATTATGCAATCTGTAAACATTTGTTATTTTTAATGTTTATCGAAAATAAAAATATTAAAATTCTTAAAAATTACATTCATGAATGTATCAGATCCGCTTTGAGAAAAAGACTTATTTTGTAACATTTATTTTATTTCATAACACCAATGCAATATCATGGTAAAGAAGCTACTTATGTCATAAAAGTACCAGACCAGAACCAGAATATTAATATTAAATTCCAACTTTTCTCCCTGTGACGTGAATGTGACCGATCTGATCGATTATCTAATCATCCCATTATTTAAATAAAAATCGGCTTAAGCTAGGTAGGCAATTAGAAATTCTTTCTGCGTAGCAAACATCATACATATGTATATCTCAATTCCCAACAATTCTCATTAGTCATTCTCACATCTCATTCATTCTATTCCTGAATTATACTGATACAGCTCGAGGCTCGAGCTCACGATTTGGCATTTAGGCTATTATTCACTGAAATGTGTTCATGTAATAACAGCCCATTCAGCCGTTATCATCTGACTTGTGCAGAAATGAAACTAATAATAATGATAAGTTGAAAAGATGTTTTTCGCTTTATACCCACTCACTGTGCTGTGAGTGACTCACATTTGTTCTTCCTTTGCCTTTCTGCATGGATTGCAAATTGCAACTTTATAACATGCACGGCCACGGACACACATGGAGCTTCTGTTCTATTGTTTGTTTCGTTCTATTCTTTCTCATCTGCTGACTGTGACTGACATGAGATTTTGTCCATCAAAATGTACCCCAAACGAAACGCACGTCACGGTCGAGGGATGACGGACGTAAAGTAGCATGCAAAATTAAAAATGCACTGTAGGTATGTAGACTTAATTGCGTTCTGCCCAGCTAATTGTTTTGTTAATAGTTGCAAACTCATGATTTGAGTGACTAGTCTAGTAGTTACGTGAAAAAAGTAATACATTGTTTGTCTGGCTGTAACATTCACTTTAATGCTCTTTAAGTTTTAGATCCTAGTTTCGTTTCCCAAAATTAAATCTCAGTTATCGACATGTTTCATAGATTCAAAGTGGAACGCCATGAAAAAAAGCAGGGGCAAGCGACATGACAGTTACCTAAAAGTTATTTATTTGTACACTTAATTGCCAAGCCAAAACGATTTCCCTCGATTAAGATTCTCAAGAGATTTCAAATCCGCTAAACTGTTGTATCACATCACAACAATGACACATGACACGCTTTTGCAAACAGTTTACAGCACAAGCGTAAGTTCACATTGACCTCGTGTGGATGATGAGATAAATTGGATATTTTAAATGAACATTGCCGGACCTGTTGATTTGATTGCGTGATAGAAATTAAATTTTCGTTTTCAACTTCCGAAAAGGTGAAGGTTCTTTGATTTTGATGTGAATGAGGAAATCTTTGTTCAGATGTCGGACGGGGCAAGGTGAAAAATAACTGGGACTGATTTGTGATTTTTTTATCTGTTAAGCAGAACCGGAAGTGCGTCAGCAACAGCATCAAGTGTGAACTCCTTTGTCTTCTTATTTGAGAGGGTTGAATAAGGGAAATTCACCATTTTAGTAGCAGCTTTATAAGACTTGCTTTGCTCATGAATGAGTCGGACCGCGAAGTGGGTGTCCCACCGAGATAATCCCCATCATGGCCAACGACGAAGAAATTAGACAATGCAACAACGCTTCTAGCAGCAACGAATTTCCCGATGGCGGAGTGAACTTTTGGAGACAGACGCGACTCCTGATCCAGAAAAACTGGAAATGCAAGTTGAGAGCGGACAAAAAGAAATTGGCAGGGGTAATTTATCTTGGGTCTTAAATAAACTGAAATATGCCTTGATAATTGATATATTTTAAAGTACAATTTTTAATCTCATTTATCAGGAAATTTTTCTCCCGGTTCTATACCTCTTTCTACTGAGCGTTTTGGTGAAAACGCAGCCAAACACGAAGTATCCGGAGCAAACACAACCAGACTCGTCGCCCAAGGATATCCTGTTAGCGCTCGGAAAAGCAAATGTGATTAATTTTGTTCCAAACACAACAGACGCGCAGAAGGTTTGCGAGACCATTGTGAACATTTCGAAACCTGCCTGGGGACGTGACGGTCTAAGCTGCAATTATTATGCCACCCTGGAAGATTTGGAGGATGACTATCGATCCGGGAAGAATCAAATTGACATGGGAGTAGTTTTCTCGGAGATAGACTTTACCGGAAAGATCTTCGACTACACAATCATGACGGATCCAACTAACTTAACTCCTGCTCCACAAACGTCCGAGAAGATGACTGGAGGTGACACATGCAGAAAAAATCCACCTGCGAGTAAAGATCTTGAGGCACCCGCAACTTGTCCGGTCAATGGCTATTTTTATTCCGGTTTTCTGGGTCTGCAGTTTCTGATTGACCAAGCGATTCTTCAGGTATAAAAGTCAAAAATTTTAATGAAACACACCAGTTATTTTATAATATAAATACATATATACGAATTCGATTTCAACACTTTCAGCTATCCACCGATGACCCCGGAACAATTACCAGGGTGGAAATGCAAAATTACCCTAAGTTGAAGTATACCGGAGGGATGTCAGGTTTTCTCCGAGCCATTATCCCCCTTTACTCTGTAATCCCCATGGCCCAAATTATCAACGGCTTACTGATTTTAATTGTGACTGAGAAGGAAGAGCGGATTAAAGATGGCTTTCGAATGATTGGAGTTTCGGATGCAGCGTATTGGTAAGATTCGAAAGAAATTGAATTTGGAAATTAAATGATTCGGGGAATAATTTTTGCAATCTGTATGCTGTTTCAGGATGTCATGGTTCACGGTGTATTCGTGCATTATCGGAATTTTATCTGTGATGTTCACGCTAGTCATGCACACCACGAACGTCCTAAGAAATATCAACGTTTTGCTTCTCTTTCTAATTTTCTTTACATTTGGCTTATCTGTCATCACATTTGCTTTCGCGCTTACACCGTTTTTCCATAGACCAAAGGTAATATTTTTATAATTAATTTGTTAATTTAATCATTTAAGCATACCTAATCTTTATAAATCTAATTTCATTGTCGTTATTTACAGACCGCTGGTGTTGTTGGAACACTTATAATGCAATTTTGTGGGATGCTCTTCATGCTGCAGACATTTCTTGACACCTCCACAGACGCTTTTCTGGTACCACTGAGACTAATCAGCTCTTTGGCTTTTACAACTGCGTTGGACGAGGTATTCAAAATTAATGGAAAAATTACTTTTGAGTGAAGCGAAAGAGTTTTAAGCGTCAATTTGGCCTTTCATTCCAGGCATGTGCCTATGAATACAGCGGAGGAATAGCATTCAGTGATTTAATACCAGGTCGTCGGGGAGGACGGATTTTATACTCCTTGATTTTCATCTGCTTCGATATAGTATTCTATGCGATAATTGCCGTATACTTGGATAATGTTATCCCAAGTAAGCTAATTATTTTGGAATTAGAATGATTCATTTTGTTATAACCTTTCATTTTTCTTAATCAAATTTTGATTTGCAGATGAATATGGTGCAAGGAAGCATCCCTTATTTTGTTTCACTTCATCATTTTGGAAGCGGAGAGATCCATGTCGCTATACGGTATGATTCTATTTATTATGCTTAATTTTCAGCATTTTGAATTTGCTAAATATAATAATTTTTGTTGGACAGAGAGGGAGTCTCGTGGGGGATTGTCCGGAGAATGGAATGAAAGATGATCCTAATGTGGAGAAGGTCGGTCCAGCTTTGAGGGGCAAAGAAGCAATTCGAATCAGAGATATTCGGAAGACCTACCAGTCCATGTTTGGTTCATCCAAAGTAGAGGCAGTGAAAGGAATTTCTTTGGATATTTACGATGGTCAGATAACTGCCATTTTGGGAAAGTGAGTTCAGAAGATTACTAGAATAAATTTCTATTCCTTGTAAGCGGTTTGTGACTTTGTGAGTAAATATTAATTGCTTGTTTTTAATGTACTTTTCAGAAACGGGGCAGGTAAATCAACCCTGTTTAGTATTATAACCGGCCTGGTTCCTCCAACAAGTGGAGAATGTATTGTATTTGGAATGAACACGAGGTAACATTTCTAATAATTTAAATTAATAAAAAATGTAAGATCAAGTGTTTATACCATACCAAAGCATCATTTATAATAACTTCGGTTTTCAGTGACCCTTGGGACATGGATCGCTTGCGGAAAATAACGGGCGTTTGCTTGCAAACCAATCTACTTTTTGATCCGCTCACTGTCGAGGAACATCTGGAGCTTTATGGAAAACTCAGGGTAATAAAACACCCTCAATTAAAAAAAAATCTTAGCTATTACATCTTAATTAAAATGGAAATAATAATTTTCTCTTACAGGGCCTGGACAGAGATACTCTTTCCAATGAAATAGAGTCGATTTTAGAAGATTTAAAATTGAACGAAAAGAGAGCGACGCGAGCTGCTAATTTGAGCGGTGGACAGAAAAGGAAATTATCCGTGGGGATTGCATTAGTTGGCGATCCAAAAATAATTCTGTTGGATGAGCCTAGTGCTGGGTAAGTGAAGTGGTAATTAACTGTGCGTGCAACGTAGGTAATTGTCTATTTCCTCACATTTAAATTTTGTATTTAATTTTCTTTAGTGTGGATCCAGTGTCTCGCCGTCACTTGTGGGCATTGCTAAAGAGAAAGAAAGAGGGAAAGGTAGGAGAAAGTAGAGAAAGCTTGAATTTTAATCGGTTATGACAAATGTTAATTGTAGGTTGTGTAATCTTACAATATTGATTTTAACCTATTACAGATTATTCTGTTGACCACACACTTTTTAGGTATGCAGAATCATAAGAAAATGATATTTCTAATTTAGTTGATAGCATAGTTCAAGCAACAGACAAGTTCTGAATATAATTTATGCTCACTTTCTAATCAGACGAAGCAGATTTTCTCGCTGACCGTAAAGCCATCATTCATGACGGTGTTCTGAAATGCCACGGTTCTTCCTTGTTTCTGAAAAACCGGTTTGGTGTCGGTTACCATTTGACGTAAGTGGTCGTTCATTCCAAAGAAAAATTTTATTATTTATTTTATTATATTCGATCAATGCTTGTCATAATTTTCACTACTTGGCTCCGTAGAATCGAAACGGCAGGATGTCCAGATGCAAGTGAATGCGACTCTATCATCGAAAAATGGTCTCCAGAAGCTTCGCACTCGAGAAAAATAATAGGAAAGGAAATCAAGTATTGCCTTCCACATTCCAAGGTCCACGTTTTTGCTGAGCTATTTCGTGATTTGGAGACGCTCATTGAAAATCAAAATGATTCATATAAAAGTTGTGGCGTTTCAATGACCACATTGGAAGAGGTGAGATTTCTGCAGAAGTTTTTGTTTTTGAACTTGGAGGAAACAATTAAGCAAAGAGAGTCGATTTAATGTCATTCTAGGTGTTTCTGAAAATTTCCAATGACGCTTGGGAGGAAAAGGATAAACCAGTATTAGCACTGCCACCAGAAAACAATGAGGACCCAGCGATTTCGATAGGCGATGAATGCAATCTGATACCAGACCTTAATGAAATTAAAATTAACTTTGTGGAATCACTCTGGGCACTGTGTTTATTGCGCATACGCCGGCTTATCAGAAGTCCACAGTCTTTGTTTTTTATGCTAATCATGCCATCAGTGCTCGTTGCAGCAGGTCTTGCTTTAACGAAAGTACAAAGTTCTGGTGGGGAAAGACCATTAATGTCATTTGACAATCCTAAAAGTAAGTGAAAGTTCTATAGTATATAAAGTGAAACAATTATGAACTTAATAATAAAATCATTTATTCATTTAATCATCATTTTATCCCATTTCCAAAGCTATATACACCAATTCCCGACTGGCAATTAGCGGTTTCAAGTCAACTGATGAGTTACCAGATTTTCTAAAACGTCAAGGATTTGAAACAATGCAGTATTCTGGAAATTATCCAGATTTGCTGGAAGAAAAATATACTGACCCTGGGACGATGGCTGCAGTTTCGGTGGATCCAAAGTCTCAGAAAATTAACCTTCGCATTAATGGAACATTTTTGCACTCTCCGCCATTGTTGATCAACGCGATTAGTCAGTTTCACCTGTAAGTTCTTACGAACAGTTTAACGGCATATAACGAAGCAAAAATAGTTTCAGTTGTGCTCTAACTCAAACACCACTAAATGTGATTTTCGTCTTGCAGAGTGAACTACAACATAAATGTTTCAACAAGTACGAAACCGTTTGCAGCGAAAAAGAGTAATTTTGATGCTTCGGCATTTTATGCAGTATTTTTGATTGGCCCCTCATTCTCATTTCCGGCTGTGGGGATGGTCATGGAATTGGTGAGAGACCGAGAGATTCACACGAGAAACCACCTCCGCGTCAACGGCGTGTCTTTCGGTCTATACTTCCTGAGTATTATAATTGTCTTTGGATTCCTCGCCTCGTGCATTACATTTATGCAAATTGCACTTATTTACGTTTTTGCACTGTCCCCATTCATGAATCCGTATGCAATGATTGTGTCCACAATTTTACTCCTTCTCTTCATCCCGTCTTGTTTGCTGTTCAGCACCATATTCTCATACCTCTTCAACCGCATGGAATCGGCGCAGTCCGTCTTTTCTCCAATTAGCTCCTGGATGGGCACACTTGTTGGAATTGCTGTAAGCCAAGTTCACAACCATTTTATTGTTTTTAGCAACGTGAAACTGGCTTCAACTGAAATGAATTTTCTTTTTAATCGTCAGATAATTGTTATGGATGGACTCCTGCCAAGCAAAACGGTTCTCATTGCACACGGCATTTTTTGTGCCCTTGACGTGTTCTACATTCCGTTCGCAGTATTTTTCTGGATAAACAAGCAGTACATAATTTGTTCACTGAATGAATCCTGCGACCGACTCTCCTTCAGGAACTACTTGGGACCAGAGATAATTATCATGATCATATGTCTCGTTGTTCAGTTACCAGTTTTTGCCATCTTTGTGGTTATAGCAGATGTATTGAAAAACGGTGGCAGTCCTCGTGCAGCAATTGTGGCATTATTCGTAATCAAAAAATTAGATTATGATACCGACAATATTTTTTTATTTTCATCAATTAATTGCTGCTTATGTGGTTGCGTTTGCTAATAGACCAAGAAGAGAGCGAACCTGAACTCGAGTAGAATGAATATTTTGAATGGCGAGGACCCCGATGGTGACATCTGTACCGGTACAACGGATGAAGATGTGCTAAACGAAAGAACGCGAGTTACCAACATTTTCAACGGACAAGACTGTGATGATAAGTCGGTGGTGGCTGTAAAGGTACAAAAGTCCATCCTTAAAGTGCTGATATACTTAATGAAAATTAACGAGACTGGAGTTTGGTCATATTATGTAAATTGTGTAACTTTTTGATTTCTTTAGAACTTAATGAAAACTTACCGTCCCAACAAACGGATAACGGACTGCTGTCGAAAAGGAGATCAAAAAGGATTCGAGGCACTGAAAGGCATAAATTTTGCCGTGGAGAAAGGGGAAGTTTTTGGGCTGTTGGGGCACAATGGTACTACGCTTGAAACTTTCTCCTTGAGATAATTTTTTTATTCAAGCGTAATTGATGAACTCGATGATGTTTCACTTCTCACACACTTGTAAACTTTGACTGAAAGGTGCTGGGAAAACTACGGCCATGAAAATAATAATAGCAGAAGAAAGTTCGGACTCTGGGAAAGTGCGTCTGTGTGGCTCAGATGTGGAATCCAGCTATTCGGACGCTTTTCTCAAGCTTGGATATTGCGCTCAGCATGACCCACTGTGGGAAAATATCACTCTGGAAGAGCACTTAGAACTCTATGCAATCATCCGTGGCATACCAAAAGAGAGAAGGAAAAGGTTTGCCAAGAATTTTTTATTCCAAAGTTTTTTTCCCAACTTTGATAAGTAGTTTATAAGAGTTTATTAATGAATCCACTTTCCTTGTAGAATATTAGATCATTTTCTGGTTGGATTGCAAATAGAAGAGCATTCCAAAAAGAAAGCATCTAAATTATCGGGTGGAACGAAACGAAAGCTGAGCTATGGAATCAGCGTGTTGGGAGCACCAAGAATCGTGCTTTTGGATGAACCTTCAACAGGTCTGACAAACCAGTAAAAACTTGTGCACAGAAATCTTTATGTGAAAGAACATTTGCACCATGAGCAATTTTTAATCATGCTATAAAAATAAATTGTAGGAATGGATCCTCAGTCAAAGCGATTTTTGTGGAATACAATTTTGGGATCGTTTAGAGAATCCCGTGGAGCAATTTTGACCACACATTCCATGGAAGAAGCTGAGATTCTCTGTACGAGATTAGCAATCTTGGCGAAAGGTTCCCTCATTTGCATCGGATCTCCGCAACATCTCAAGTCAAAATACGGCACGGGCTACACACTTGAAATCAAGTTAAACACGAGTGAAGGCCACGCCTGTGCCTCACCAGAGGATAGGTATGCTTTTGTCAAGGAGCATTTCCCCGACTGCAAGATCAACGAAATTTTCGATGACAAGGCTGTTTTCTCGTTGACTACTGCAAGCGTCCGGTCAATTTCCAAAACATTTGCTCTTCTGGAAGACCGTAAGTTTCATCAAGTGAAAGCTGAAAGTGAAAGCACTTTCTTGAAAATGGAATTGAAACTAAATTGCTCGTTTCTGCTTTTTATGAACAGTAAAGCGACAGTATGACATTGAGGAGTATTCTTTCAGTCAGACGACTCTGGAGCAAATATTCCTGCTTTTCGCCAAAGAAGAAAATGAAGAAGGTGACAATGACGAGGTTGATGTTACCAGCCCGAGAATAGCTTAGGTAAAGGAAACTGTTTTGTCTGCGACAATGTTTGAAACAAACATGGTTACACTATGCTAAACTTGTGCCCAAAGGGCAATTAAATTTTTTTGTGCTTACCATAAATGTGATATGTGATACTGCAATCTACAATTAAGTATTTGTATTGGTACTTATTTATCTGTTGTTACTTTTAAGTAGTTCATCAAAGAGTTGAGTCCCTTTAGATGCAATTTAATAATATTGTACAAATATTCTATGTATGTATTTTTAAGCCGTTTGCATGCATAAATTATGACGCTGAATTGTTGAACACGTTTGAGCTTTCATGTGTCCTTAAGTATGTGTATTTTCACGATGTCTATAAGCCAATGCACTTAACTTTATCTGTGAACCAAAGCTTCGTTCTTTCACAGAACGATCAGAAAAATGTTTATTTATATTAACTTATATTAAAGTGATTTGTTTGTTTTGATATCTATATTGCTAAATAAATTACTATTGATTAAAAGTCGTGCGTGACGTCATTAATGTACTGAAGGTCAAGGTGAACCAGCATTTTCCAGCAGGTTTCACGATGGATGCCATTTTATTTGCCAAGGACTAAGGAGTTGATGAACCGAAATCTGAGTTGGTTGCATTTAAATAAATGCATTTTGCATGTAAACTGTGACAAGTTTTGCGGCTCAATGTTAAACTACACACGCATAAATAAAGAGTTGAGAATTTTTAGAAAAGGTTTGTGTTGTGTGGTTGTGTCACACAACTTGTGAGGGTATTTTCGGGTGCTCTCCATTGTTTTCGCCAGCGAAAGTGGAAGGTGAAACATAAAATAGTCGCACTCGAGTCTCTCTTTGAAGGCAAAGGCGTAATAATGATAAAATAAAGAGTAGGTAAAAAGCAGCGAGCGACAAAAACGACGGAGAGCTTTGCCTTCTCTGCTGCTACGTTGCGTTGTAAGCTTGACAGTGAAACAGATGTGAATGTGTGCCCATGTCCATGGTGGATAAGATGAAGGTTACATTATAATGGGACTGCGTAGGAGACTAGGTGATAGGAAAAGAAACGGCGACACACGGATGGTTACATTCCACCGTATCGGTATCACAATCAGAAGACTGGAGAAAAGAAACCAGCCCAAGAAAAGAGTTATTCGATGAACATTTGGTAATATTTTAGAAAAAAGTAAGAGCTCAAAGAAGATCACATCACATCGTATCCGATCAGATCTCACTCTGCATTTTCGCAACATTTTTTTGGAGCTTTGTAGTTCGTTTGTAGTAATAATAATAATAATAATAATAATAATAATGTAACCCCAAGTTTTTTCCCCAATTCTCTCGCCCAGGAACGGGCCGCGCATAGACAGACGTAAGAGAGAGTTGAAAAGCTTCGTTTTCCACACGACAGGAAAGACGAAATAAAAAGATAACATTTCCTGTCCGAAAAGAAAGTTGGAGACTCTTGGGTTTAGAAGCTTTGTGGAGTTCATTTAGGGCTGCATATGGCTGTTTCAGTGATGCGATTCGGATTTTATCACTTTGGTGAGTGAATTTTCGTTTCGTCAATGCCATGAGCTTTGTACGATGTCCCCAAAAAACCCAATCTCTTTTGCTTCTGCTCTTTATTATTATTATGGTATAAACATGCAAAGTTACGATAGGGAGGGAATGCATTTTACAGTCGTAAAATGATCAGTTGGTTATTCGCCTAATCCCATCAACACTTCTATCATCGTCATCATTCCATAACTAAATAAAAAACATTAAACCCATTCGACTTGCTCTGCTTAGTGCTTGCATGGAAAAGGCTAGAGTCAAATGTGGACACATGCCATAAGAGAAGAAATATGAGTAAATACTGAAACATAATCTGGGGTAAAATGATAATCCACCTGGATTCTTTCTAAACGGCAAGATAATAGAATTTAATTATCTTTTTTATCTTCTTCTACTGCTGACTTTAAGTACACTTTTTTCTCTCATTTCCAACAAACTATATTGTAGAAAAAATATGAGAGTTATGGTGTAAATGGAAAAGATTTTAAGTAAGGTGGGACACATTTTACTTCCACTCTCTCTTCTTGTCTCTCCTGACACCTCCATTAATCTCGTAATTGCATGATCTTGATAATATCGCATTATACATTAAATATGAATGTTGGACAGTTTGCTCTGTCGACTTCTTGCATCATTTATTTAGTCCATGTGCCACCCACCTTCATTCTCGTTGCCACTGCCTGCAAATGATGCAAAGCTTTTTGCGAGACACTCGCTCATTTTCTATTTATCTGTAACTTCAATCCAAACGCAGCTGCCTCTAGCCTCTAAATTGAAGTTGAAGAGTGAGCAGTGGAATTCAGCAAAATGAATGAAATGTCGGGTCTCGGGACGAAACGAAAATAAAACAAAATGGAAAATTGTAACGCAATGAAATAAATTGATTTTTGTTTTCTTTTTCCTTCTTTCTTTGATCACAAACAATGCCCATCTCAAGCGAAGTGAAGATTCGTTTGATCCTTTAATAAAGCTTCCACTCCACGACGATGCATTCCAAAGGCAATCATAATAATCAACGAGTATTTCAATTTGCTATTTTATTATGTTATGTTAGAGCAGCACTGAAGAGGTACTTTTTTGCTACCGCCCCTCTTCTTCTCCTTGCCACCACATAAAAAGTGGCCATAAATCTATTGCTCTCGATTGTAAATATCAAGTATTTACGGTCAGTTGAACAATCCATTTACTCAAGAAACTCCTCACAGTCAAAACTGCATTGCGGCTCATGCTCATCTCGTGAATGATGAGATTCCTTGATAATAATAAATAAAAATTGCTCAAGCTCGTGCATTTTTGCGACTTGTCACTTTTGTGCGAAATAAATATAAAAATAAAACTGATGCGATACAATACACGCCTTCCTCAACCTAAAACTAATCCCTGGCTTAGCCAACCAAAAATCGCCGATGGTCACACACGGCAATTTGTAACTTGCGAAAGAGAAAGAAAAACCTCGTTTTTCATGCCGTTCTTGTTCTTGGTGAATCCAAAACGACAGACTAAAGAATAACGTAATAAAAAATACTAATAAAATTGTCATAAAGTTGCAGTCATTTTCCTTTTTTGTGTATAACCATGAATTCATTCATTTAATCCGTCGTCTTCTTGTAAGCCTTGTCTTACTTTTTAGCAGCTTTAACTTTCACATTCCCCCTCTCCTCCTCTCCTCTTTCTAGCATCATATAACAGAGCAAGAACGAATTCATCACATCACGACTAAACACCAAAAGTGGAGACGCTTTTCAAGAAATGGAA
Organism: Cyphoderus albinus; assembly: GCA_021029165.1. Classification (NCBI taxonomy): domain Eukaryota; kingdom Metazoa; phylum Arthropoda; class Collembola; order Entomobryomorpha; family Paronellidae; genus Cyphoderus; species Cyphoderus albinus. The sequence goes on along the minus strand of VYYJ01002076.1, from coordinate 797 downwards.
CAACGGCGAGGAGAAATGTGTTGGGAGGAAATCTAATTATCATGAAGAGAAATTTAATTTCTCATTTTATGCTTCACTAACTTCGTTCTCAAAAGTCGAAAACATTTAAAACATGACGCAATGCAATCCTCATGAATGTATTAGTTATAGCTATTATAGTTGTGTTAAATACCTAAGTGCAGGTGAATTTCTCAATTTGTGACAACGAAGGGGACGAACCGAAACCGAACAGATAAATATTTTCATCTCATGTATGTTATTATTATGATAATAACTAATTACTGACGCGTAGTGACAACATGGGAAATTGACTGTGAACAACGAAAGCGAATTGGAATTAGGTGGAATGGAGGGTAATAAAATTTGTCATGAAGGTTTTTCGCCACAGTGTTAAGTTTTTAAAGGTAATTTAACAGCCCTTTGAAAAATTACTTGGTTTTATGTTGGTCTCATACAGCGAGCAATAGCAATAACAGCAATAACAATAATAATTATTAAATATTAATACCGGGACAAGGATGAGATGAGATGAGAAAAATGAAAAGATGTAAAGCTGGGTGCTTTACTGCTTGATCTTAGAGTCAGAGGAGAGAGCTTAACAAAATTGGTTATCAATGCATTTGTTTTTATAAGTAATAAAAATTTATTTATGCGTTTGTCGATCTTTTGTGTACGATGTCATGTGGCAATTGGGGGAAGTGCCAGTCTCCAAAGAGCACAAGCGAAAAAAAAATAAGCAATAAAACTCGTGGTGTGCTTTCATGAAACGAGGAGCAAAGAGTGCAAGCAAATCTGCA
>VYYJ01002075.1:0-24168 GCA_021029165.1 Cyphoderus albinus | reverse complement strand
AGTACGTTGGGACAAGATGTCAACAGCGATTTCAGACCCGAAAGATGAAATGCTCATCATTACAGTTATTGCGAGTGCAATGGTAAAATAAAAAGCTCCTTTCCAATATCAAAATTATATAAAATCAAGACTTACTTGGATCGAGAACGAGACTTGGACCGTGACTTGGAACGACTTTTGCTTCTGCTTTTGGACTTGCTCTTTGATCTGTAAAATAATCATGATAATTTTGTTAAGGTTTACAGACATTTTTGAATACGGTGAAAACAATTGGACAAATTATTTACCTGCTGCGAGATCTGGAATCACGTCTGCGAGACCTGCTACGAGAGCGGGATCGCGATCGAGAGGAACTGCGGGATCGTCTGCCACGACGTCCACGGTCTTCAACCAAACGAATCCTTCTACCATTCAATTCCGTGTCATCCAGCTTATCCAAAGCGGCTTTCATATCAGAATAAGTAGCGAATTCCACGACACTGAACCAAAAAGTAAATAATTCAAATTATGACATTGAAACATTTATTGCAAAATTGAATGCAGTTTGAAAATATGTATATTATTGCAACTTACCCTTCATTTCTTCGTTGTTTATGAGCGTCCGCATAAGTAACCTCTCCGGCCTGCCTCATGTAATCTTTCAAGTCCTTTTCAAATAATAAATTAAAAATGTTTTTCGTATTAGGAACCAAGCACCGAAAATTTCATCACACTTCACTAGTAAGCTCCGGTTCACATGCAAATGGTGTTATTAAACGATGTCAGAACCGTGTACAATAAGGACAAGGTAACAAGGATAAAGTGTGGGTAAGGATTGAAAAGGAAATTCACTTTAAGGTAACTGTCAACAGCTGAGGACCAATCGCAAGTTCAGACAGATGGTAAAGGATGATAACCAGGCTGGTGTCGCAACCAATTCTTCTGACGGTAATTGGCTTTGGCTGGCTAACGCTTGCTTCGAATATGACACGAATCGTTTTCTTTCGCCACCATTGGCAATCGCAACTCGAACAGGTGTGCCGTTTGTATATTCAACCCATGCTCATTGTGGTCTTGTCAGAAAATCTCTCTGGACCTCGTCGCCTTATCTATTTGATTTTAGCCCCGTTCAGCGATATTAACCGTCCAGTCCCACTATATGCAGTCCATCACATTTGACCATGTTTCATGTTAAGGGTTTCAGGAATAAAAGGGAAAAAGGAAATAGGCTGATTACGCAAAGCACATCATTTATTTATCGACAAATTACTTTGACAGTGAAAACTACTTAGGATAAAATTGAACTACTCTTTCAAAAACGTATAAATGATGTGCATTATTTTGTTGCAGAGGAAGAGGAATATTTCTCATGACATTGGTCCGAAAAATATTTTATTACATTAGAGGTCAATATTTTACCTTCCCCAAAATTCTAGGCACACTTATAATGGTACGAACAAAGGGAACCGTGGACGGACTCGTCAGGAGGACCCTGATCAATATTCGCTCTGAAGCCGAACAGTTTTCATCTATATGTTAACGGTCGCTCCTTTGACCCTCAACTGTCTGTTAACTCAAAAGGAATGTTGGGAAGAAATGCATTTGTTCTCTCTCTGCCAGTCATCTGCTTAAAAGTCATTTTCATCCCACCAGAATTGTCCTCTTAAAGGTCGTTATGAGGTCAATATGGGTATACGAGTGACACCCATTTCACTCATACACCCCAAAGACCCCTCAGAGAATTCGTAGGTGACAAACCCCCCTCAATTTCTAAATCCACCGACTCTGCACATCTCTCCCCGCAAACCCTTGCTCCACATATTTTATGCCCTCAGAGATGATATGCAGCACAGGGCAGCAGAAACCACGGCTGGTAAGCCAGAGGTCAACTCCACCAACGACTTTGCTTTGCTCTGTCTGTTTCAAAACGGGATGTTTGCTCTAAACCATTTAGCCCACCAGGCTGTCCCTATCAGACGTCTTATCATGGCCAGGTACAATTCATGATTCATGGAGTCACGTCCTACGCCTTTCGTGAAACCCGAAACGAAGAAAGGAGGGACCCATCTTTCCATTCGTCATCATGGGCATGGGGCTTTAGGCATATAAAAACATTTAACCCATTATTAAACATGAAAAAACAGTTTACCAACTTGGTTCAAATCTAAAATTAACTACACATTTTTTTCCTATTTTACGTCACGTAGTCAACTCTTGTACTTTGTATGCATTTCGTCTTTTGTACTCATCCTCTCAATGAAGTATTCGAAAAATTGCTCTCGTTACGACTATGATAATGATTTGAAACAAATTCACTTTCGCTACCCAGTACCCACTGATTTAGTATCTAGCAGACCAGTTGCGTATCGTGAGTATCAATATTTTTATCATTTACATATAATTCTTCAATTCAAGATCGCACCACATCCCCAATTCCTTTCTATCCTCAATCATAATTCAGCTTAACAACTATTTTGTTAACCATAAGCATAGAACCAACGAAGAATATGCGCTAAAGTAGCAGGATAAGCACCGAAGTGTACTTAAGAGGTCGATGGTTGCAAGTTTTTCTTGGCCATTTTTATAAGACGCAAGATAACTGGTATTTTTGTTACGATGTGTTCAACAGTATAGACTCTACAAATACATTATGATAGAAAATAGTTTCCGTGTCTTTTTCGAATTATCTTTTTAGATCTCACTATATCTAAAAATTAATAGGTTGAAAACGCGTCTGGGTAAACCTATCTTATCGTGGGATAACTATCAGGGTCGCTGATCACCTAATAAACCTAGTATTTACTTTATTTTCGCCGCTACAATTCTTTGATTTAAACTTAAACTCCGTATGCCTCACTAACATAATTTCTTCATTTGCTCTTTTCGTGCTAAACAATGCCGTGAATTAAAGATAAGTAAGAATTGAGTAATTCGAATGCTCCTAGTTTCGCAGTCGCATTTACTATTGCTAAATTTGATGAAGATTATATGCAAACACCCAGTTAGGGTGACCCAAATCCCATCTCATTGTGCGTAGAAAAAAGTCAATATACTGCTAATTGCCAAAATTGTTTACGGAGATTTAACTATACGATTTTAGATTTAATCAAGCCCCCTGAAAAATGTAAATAAGGAGTTCTTGTCTCACCTGCCAAGATACTCGGCTGGACAAGTTCTCCACGATGAGCCTGTATTCCGTCCTTGTGGGGGGTCCATACCTGTGCCAGAAATACAAATTTTTAATAGGACAAGCGTTCTTCAAGTCTCATGCAACTGTCAACAGCTCCTCTTCGCACTTTCGAATTTTGATCTGCCCTGACACTATTAAATTCTAGATTAGCAAATCCAAAGCAGTACCCGTTTCTAAATCAACAAACAGGTAAGGAAATTGATTACTATGAGAAGTAGGCCAAAAATGGTTAATACGAAAGCAAACAAAAACACACACAAAATTATTAGCAACTTACTTATCAGAACCTCGAGGAGGTCCACGGCGTCCGCCGCCTCCTCCTCCACCACCACCAGACCTTCCACGTCCATCTCGAGGAACTCCGCGTGCACGTTCAACAATAACTCTGATTTGAAAACAAAACAGTTACGTTAAAATCAAACAATTAGATACTTACGTCTTCTGAGTAGTTGGAAGCTCTGAGAAATAAAAAAATAATGCATCCGAACTTCTTTATACTTTAGAAGACATTGTTGCTAAATACTTACCTTTCCCCAAGAAGGTCCTTCCCGTTTAACTCATATACAGCGTCATCGGCGTCCCTGTAATCATCGAATTCCTACAAAAAGAGTAGTACAATAATAGATGAGTTAATCACTCAATATGAAATCAAGTAAAGAGTTGAAAGTCAGTGAGCATCTGGTTGAAGTGGCCCACTTTACAAAGACAACCACTAACTAAAATGAATTAGATACCTAGACAAAAAACAGACAATCGACAACAAAAAGTTCACAATTAGTAAGCGTTTAGTTGACTTACCACGAATCCGTAGCCATTCTTTATTAAAATATCTCGAATTCTTCCGTAACCTTTAAAAAATCGTTCTAAATCTTTTTCCCTAACCCCATACGGTAACCCACCAATGTAAACCCGGGTTCCACCCATTGTTTTAGTTGACTACCTAATTTTGTCCAGTTGTAGTAATTGATCTAAAGCCTCCGTAATAGAAAATTAATTAATTAAAGTGACAAGCTTTAAAAAATTAGAAAGATGTCGACGCTTTCAAACAGTTAAATTCAGAATTTGCGTCGTCGAAGCGGAAAACCGGACTGTTATCTCTCGAGAGAATACGGCGACTCCGAGACGAGAGTGTTGCGTAAATCAGATACACGGAAGCCGAAAAGAGTTTCATGTTTCATAGTTTCATCATCACACATTTTACATTACAGGTATGAGGATAGAGAGACGCTTAAAAGCCACTATTCAATTCAATTCATCTTCAGCTATCCTTCCTGTGTTAAGAATGTTAAGTGTTAAAAGCACAAGCGGAATAGCGGAGAGAGACGCGTAAAAACCAGAATAAAGAAAAGCAAGGAAAACGATTGAGTTCACCGGCGGCGCGGCGGCGGCATGGCATCACATGAAAAGGCATAGCAGGACTATCATCCTTCCGATGAAGGAGCAAGGTGAGCTTGAGGACATCAAATATGGCTGAAAGAGGCGTTGAGCTTCTCCTTCTCACACGCACGGCGATTGGTTCATGCGGGCTGATTCTCTCCCCTCTCTTCTCGCCGCCAATAGCCTCTCTTAATCCTTTTTACAGGGGCTATTCATAAATTACGTTATCATGGGTGGTCCTTTCCTTTGACCCAAAGGACGCCCGCCCCCTCCCATATACCAATGCATGCATAACGGGAAAATACATTGTAGATTGTAAGATATGAGGTGGTTGGGTCAAGGGTCAAGGGTCGATTTTCGGATTACGTAATTTATGGACAGTCCACAACGCTGACTGGAGTAGAGCTGTGACAGCTACAGGAGATAAACTACACTCTGCACTTGCAGTGCAGTGAGACAGTCGTACTACAGAATAGATCATAGAGTCTCACAGAGCCCCATTCTACCGCTAAATCGTAAGAATAATTTTTTTCAGCTGTGAAAAGAAAGTAGTTGGAGTTGTACATTGGAGTTCATTTATTTACAAACAACTAACCTTCGCTGGAGTTTGTTTATAAAATGTAAAATAAAATGAGCATTATCTTTTAGAAAAATTAGGTCTTCCAGATTTTATTATTAACTTAATATTATCATGATTGTAATGTAATTGACAGATCAAAGAGCAAGTCTAAAAGCAGAAGCAAAAGTCGTCCCTCGATCCAAGTAAGTCTTGATTTTATATAATTTTGATATTGGAAACGAGCTTTTTATTTTACCATTGCACTCGCAATATCTGTAATGATGAGCATTTCATCTTTCGGGTCTGAAATCGCTGTTGACATCTTGTCCCAACGTACTGAACACTAGAATTGGTTAAGTAAAATTAGAACAATTTGGTCTGTTCGAGGTACTAAATAAGTTGTATTTTTCAGGAGTCGTGATTCTCGTGACAAATCAAAGTCTCGCTCCCCCAGCAAGAAAAAGGATTCCAAGTCTAGATCACGTTCAAGGTCTCGTTCCAAGTCCAGGTAATGATTCTACATAATTGATTCGTTTTTATTCCTTCTATTACTTTCAACTTGATGATTTTTTACAATTGATAAAATGCAATCAAAAAGTTAATATGAATGGATATTGCTCTTTAAAGGGATAAGAGTCGGTCAAGAAGTGTGAGCAAGGAACGACGAGACCGAGACTCGAGGAGTGCATCCAAGAGCCCTGATAAAAATGGAGACCGCTCGCCTGACAGATCACCTGAAAAGGATGATGGAGCCGATGATTGAAAAGTTTGAAATATGAAGTAATCAGCTTTTCTTTAACCACTTAGATGGTGGTAGGTATTTTATTTCTTGTTTGTGTGGTTTATAAAGTTATCTATTTCAATATAAATTTAATTAGTTATTGGTTTAAAATTAAATAATTTGCATATTAATGAACGTAAAGAGTGGTATTTGTTGCCACAATTTTTCCGTTAACGCTTTATGCGGGTTTTAGAATATGTTTGTTAAAGGTAGTGAAAAATTGCAGTAAAATTGAAAGCTAAAAGTCTCTCCGAAACTTTCCTGTTAGATTCAGTAGACGTAGTGGTACATACATGTCATTAGTTTTGATGATAATATGACCAATAAAATATTAATTACCAAACCATTACAATAAAAACATTTAGGACTAAGTTTCACTCTATCTTTCTGTTTTCCTCCTCCAACCAGCATATAGTATATGAATAGAATATTATCTTGATCCAATTTTGTGAAACGTATTATAAATTATAAACAAGTTTTCTTAATTTCTTACTGTTTAGTAGAAGGAAAAAGAAGGATAATTTTGTTACAGTATCTGCATAGGTATTTAAGACTTTCGTTTGCATCATAATGATCTTTTCAGATTTCAAATCTATATATTGTATTCGTAAACAATTCACGTACACATTTATTAACTTCAGTTGTTTGTATATTCTGAAATAAATAGACGTTTAAAGCTTTTTTATGTATCAAATCTGGATTCTTTTTCGTGTCATTTAATAATTCGAAGCTCATTTTATCCCTCATTCATCTTTGTCGTAAAGTCGCAAGCGCAAGTGAATTTTGAAGGCTTTAAATCGAATGGATGAGATTTTGCCGAAATAAAATATTACAGTGGACTGGGTGGACGTTATTGAGGACTTTGCTAAATGGCTTTTAAAATGTTGTTCATTTAAAGGATACTAAATCGCATATAAGTCAATTTTAATGACAAAGGGTTCTATTTATTGTTAACCATTGCCGTGCTGAGACTGATACGTAACATAACTATAACCTGTAATCTGACTTTTTTTACTCTTTCTAATAGTAATAATCCATAGTAATACAGGCAGGCAGATCTGCAGTAAAAAATGACATGGAATGGAGCAAGTATTTTTTATTGTATGAAATCATGGGAATAAAATGTACGCTACTCGTGTGGTTATCCAGTGTGTAGTAGAACTGCTGCTGCGCTAACGCAGACAATGAAATAAGCAGCCAGAGCTAGAGGCTTCAGTTCTGTCTGACGGAAAGAGTCTTCTCGCCGCATAGGGGCAATGTAAACTCCATAGTCCAAGCAAAGCCTCTTTGTATGCGATATGCTACACAATTCTCTTTCATTTCACAATGAACAACTTATCAGAGTTGGAAGTTGAAGAATACTAGAGCTAAAGCTAAGTCTTTTTTATTCCACTTTACTCCAACTCCAAAGTTTATACGAGCTTTGGCTATGAACACGGAGCTCATTCGCTTTTGAGTCAAGCTCTGGTTAAGAGTGAGACTTGTCTTGAATTTGTTCTGTCTGTTCGCTTATCTTTGTGTGTGTGTTGTGCTGACTGTTGACTCCAATTTCCATGAGTCGCAGAGACTGGATTTGAGGAAAAGAAGAGTTCAACACACAAGCAGAATTTTTCCGCGTGCCTTACAGAGGTATTAAATATCTTTGAAGCTTTTATAACTTGACTTGTAATAAGATTGGAGGAAACAGGCATCTTCGTTGTGTGCCGACAGTTCGATTTTTGTTGTGTTGTAGCCTTTTTTCAGGAGTCTTTGTCATGAATATTTAGAGTAATAGCTGAAGTTAAAAAGACAAATCAGCATGGAGAATCTCAATCTGCTGAAAGCATAAGCACATTTAGTAAAATAAACCATGTCATGTGCTTAAACTCATAAAATATGAAAATGATATTTTCATGCGACAAATGTGCACTTGTTTGTGTGTAAGTGTGCGAGCGTCGAGCAAGTACTTAAGCTCTCTTCATTTCATTTAACTGACTCTAACTCGTCGTCAGCCTTGTTTCTTCTTAAAAGAATTACTTTTTAATCTCTCTATTGTTTTCCTCCTCGACAAGGCAAGAGTGCTGACATTGTGCGACATGAGCTTTAGCAGGACGGTTCATAATTAAACACACAGAGAGAGAGATAAACCTCTCGAGCGCGATTATACTCATGTTCTTAGCTGACAAGTGCATTTAAGTTGGGATTTGGATAATTTAACTTGGGGTTGGATATCATATCACTACTACGAAGCACAACAAAGTGATCAGTCGTTTGTCAGCTGTAAACAGTGACGGTGTCGCGTTCGAGGAAGGAAGCTGCTAAAAGTTGTTCATTCATGCGGTAAACTGTCTTTATATGAGTTTAAGAAAAATCTCCTTCCTGGATCACTGTCCTTAAAGAAAATTCATACACGAACGAAACAACGTAACATCAGCTTCCAGTGATTTGTACTTTTTATCCATACAACTTTTTAAAAAAATCTCTGTAAATGTTAACTCTGTGCTGATTGTGTATCTTGATAAGAAAAGAAAAATATCAACTTCAACAGGAGAAGTTGTCGTCATAAAGCAATTGTCAGTTAGCACGCGGAGAATTTTAACCTGCTAAGATTGAAGAAGCTTCGAATTTTGTCTGCTTGTTGAAAAGTCCAAAAAGACAAAGGCTCGGCTGGTAGTCTTTTGACGGATCATCGCTTTCGTAAATCCAGGTAAGTCATAAACATTTCTTGTGTACATGAGATTTGCTGAAGGATTAGGATTGTTCATCGTATCATAGAGTTCATATGAATGCATCGGTATGCCAAACGTTGTCTGTCTGATTATGATCGGCAGATCTTCATGTGCATTAGTGCATGAAAACGTGTTTTAGGGCATGGATTTTTCATACGTATGAAAATGCTTGTTTCGTGGATTATCGAACATACAACACCTGCTCAATTTCGTTGATTTTTTATTAGTTAGTAATAGTTAGCATCAAGAACTTTATTGCTGCTACATTTCATCAATTTTGTAAAAACAATGAACAATTTATGTTACAGGTTTTTATTTTTTAGAGCAGCTGGAGAAGTTGATGAAACATTTAGCTTTTGTTTCAGAATCAAGAATGTTTCAGATTTTTGTTATTGCGCTTCATATTTAAATGGCGTCACTTAATAGGTGGTCAAAAAAATTAAGTAGGCAAGGAATATTTTTGCAACATTTGGCAATTAATGGTTTCTAGTAGATGATAAAAAGTAAATAATTGCTACTTACTTGAATTTGGATTTTTTATAAAATGTAATACCGCGACCGCGTTACAATAGCATAACATCTTTAGCATTTTTCATGCAAGACTTGTTTGGGCTATTTAAGCAATACTATTACAAACTTTTTGCGATTGCAATGGTTAAAGTTTGCTTCTGCTGGAAATGTCCTTAGGGGAATCAAGGACGTTCGTAAGGTGAGGTAACTTGGACAAAGCTACTGACATGAAGAACCACATTTTGGAAGTGGAGGGTATTGCGTTATTATTATGAATGCTGATGGTGAGAAGAGAACTGCTAAATTCTGTGCCTTGCATAATCAATCAAAAAAGCCTATCACAACATGGCTACATTCATTATATTATACACTCATGTAAACGACTTGTTCTCAATCAATGAGATATGAACTTTTTCACAGGTACATATGAAGAAATAGGCGCTGTTGATGTACACTAGGCTAACTGCTAACTTTACACACATGCATAGGTACCTGTGACAATCCTCAAATTCAAGAGTAATTTTACAAGAGGCATAAAAAGTGTACTCTACTGAACGGTTTTGTAGCACAAGAAAAAACTCAGTCTTCAAGCGCTTTAATATCTGTCTGTCTTTTTTGAGGGTTTTAATTTAGTATTCCACGTAAATCGCCTTTCGTGCAAAGTTTCAGAAAATAGGCTTTGTTTGTAGCAATTGGAGCCATCTGTACTGTACAGGAATTAGGATAGGATGAATAAAACTAAATAATCGATACGTAATTTATATAAAATTGCTGCGTAAAGAACAAAAAATCTTTGACTTAAAATTTACCGAAGGCACGAATCTCTGATCCATATTTACTATTTACCTATTGACGAGTTAATATGGAAGAAACAATTTTAGCACAGGCTGAATGCAGAAACGAGTTTATCGAGTTCCTATAATGAGTGAAGGAAGCGATAATTTAGCTATCACTATCACACGATATTTTGTACTGTAAGCCTTGGTTAATTTGCACCCTAATTAGTATGTACGCAACTATTTATAAAAATAACCTATAATTGTGATTAAAGGTTTTGTGCACATGACATGCTTCGGTTTATAATGAACTTCGCACTTTTGCAATCATTCATTAAAATTTAAATTATGAATAATATGAATTGTCCTAAAATATCAGTAGACAAAATTGTATAAAAACCAATACGCGCTGCAATGCATCTACTATAGTATAGTATTTATTATATTTATCATTCATGTTATCCATATTAAGGTGTAAGGTCTACAGACAAGTGTGTGGATTTGCTCTAAAATCCTCTTGACTTTAAAGTCAAGAGGCCAGAAAATAATTCATAGATATTAAAATAAAATCCAGCAGCACAGGCCAGGCCAAAAGGGGATAAATAAGTACACAATGTCGCATTCGGACATAGTACAAACAAATTAAAAATGTTGCATCCGCTACGCTCGGTTTTTTATAAGCTCATGGGATGGAGCTATTATTGCAACAGCAAGAAAGGCACTTTTATTCGTCTTCGCCTTTTCTTTCGTTGTAAGAGCACTTAAAAAAAGAAGATGAAAAGTGCATAGAAATCGAAAAATCGAAATCATGGTTTTGGACCACCTGTCAGTTGGTCCAGGTTTGTTTTGAGAGTCACATCCGGTGTGATTGTTGACGTGGCAAGTTCTTTTTTCTCAGGTAAATTAAACCCTTTAAGAAGCTAAATACAGGGAGCCATTGTATAAAACAGCATTTCCGTTTGGTTCCCCCTGATTAAAAATACTGCGTTATGTATGAACAAACAACAGTACTTGGCTTTTTGGCTCGCTTTGAACCATGAGTCGGGAGTGGTTTGTAATATGCATTAAATTGTATGCTAACTGACAGTTTAAAATTATTACATATAAATTACGACTTTCGTATAGGAGCTGGAGCGTTTGGCTTAACCCTAAACAGTAGCCCAGCCTTAGACAACCTTTATTTTCCAGAGCTATAAAAGACTGAACTAACGAGATTCTTCATCAGGCGATCGGTGCAAACACCTCCCTATATATGTACATATTCAGCATAATAATCAAAGGCTTCATAATTTATATCTTATATCTTAAGAAGGAAGGAAAATCTTTTTTTCATGAAGATGCACATGCACATGATTAACACACGCAAACATAAAAAACGTTATGCTTTGAATATTGCTTCACAGTATGTATTTGTTTGAAAATGAAATTAGACAGTGATAAAAATGTTAAATTCATATTTAAAAAAAATTTACGTCAAGCTAAAAAAATAGAAAATTTAAGGGTTTGTCAAGCCCAAAATCTTGAGAACTTGCTTCATGTGAAGCTCTTTCCGGTCTTCCTAACTCCTGCTGAACTTAATAAAATATATTCTAAATTTATATGGATTATTCGGCTTGCTACTTTGCTACTTGCTTCTTTATTCACTAACTGAGCAGCGACAAAAAGATCCATGAAAAAAATTATTGTGGCTTGATTTCGAAATTGCCTGCTGGCGTTTGCGAGTAAACTAGAAAATATATTGTAAAACGTAAAAAAAAAATCTTACAAACAAGTACTAAATTTTGTGACAATCACATCATACGATACGATACGATACGATATTTGAAAAGCTTTGGATGCAAAAAGAAATGGTAGAGCAATGAAGAAGGGGGGATTTTTTTCTAAGAATGAGGCAGTTGCTCCCATCCCAATCTCCTCAGTTTCATTTGTATTTTGGAGCATGCGAGAACAAGTTCTCATACAGCAACAGGTAATCTACTTTTGCAGGGTAATTATGGAGACTTTTTTCAGTCTACCTTTCTTTCCCACGAATTCTTTTCGTTAAACTGTGAAAATCCATTTCTGATTTACACGCTGCACTTTCCATTCTTAAAAATTACGTACGCAGCTTGATTTCTTATTTTGTCCTCTATCTGTCCCACCCTTTCATCATTTGTCGATTATAAACAACCTGCTTCGTTTTGGTTTTACATAACTAAATACTATTTATGAACCCAGTCAGTTTAATTTTTCTATTCTTTCACACTAAAACATTAATAGTGAGTTAGCGATTTTTTGTGCATATTAAGTTTCTTAAATTATACGTTTCTGCTCCATCGTAGGCGAAGATTCTTGTTAAAAATACCTAAAAAGTTGGAAAGCTGTAGTTTCACTTAAGCTTCACCAATCAACTGAAGCGCATGTGAAAAAATTGCGTGCTTTATTTTGCGTTGCTGCTGCAAGAAAGTAGTAATTGTATAAATGTACATATAAAGTAGTTCACACTGAGGCACACAAAGAGAAAGAGCATCGTATCAGTAGCCATTATTCTGGAAACCACGAACGAACTCCAGCCGAGGCAGAATTTGTGGATACTTCGAGATAGCTTTACTTCAAGAGTCACTTCCTTTCTACGTGACAGATTGAACAATGAGATCTTAGAAGTGTTGGTTGGAAGAGTTGATGAGAAAAACACTTTCCCATGTAACGTCTCACATAATGAGCTATATAATTTTTTATTGGGTGAGACTTGTTTTCTTTGGGCAACACAATGGACTACATCTCCGAGTTACGTAGATAGAGCAGAGCACACGTGTAATTTATTATTTGTTACTCATTATCATTTCATTACCATTTTTGCGTTGTACAAAGATCAGTAAACTTACGTTTTGTTTTTCTCCTTTGCTCTTTGTGTTAAAAGCAAAGTTTTTTATGGTAATGTGGAAACAAACCGGGTTTCGTTGAAAGGATTGCTACGAATTGCAATTGGGTAACCATTTTACTCCACAGTGTTACTAACTAAAAATTATTCGCAATAAATTTTCACTTTTATTCAATAAATCTCCCAACTTCCCACATTGAACATTGAGTTTTGAAGAGGTTATTTCTTCTTTGAAAGTATTCGGAAGTAGATTGTCCATTTGAAGTTTGCTTTGTTTTATATGATTGAATACATTAAGAAGTTACGTATTGAAAATATTCCATTATTAAATTATCTGCATGGGCTCTTGACATCTTTTCTTTGTGGCCGTTGGATTGGTTAATGGAATTGGGTAATGTTGTTTGACATTGACATGCAAACTTACTTTTCTGTTGAGTAATTGTATGCGCCAATATTTTCCAACTCTGATATAAGTTTTATTACGGGGTTCATCTGGCCACCGTTTTGCCCTTAAATTTTTATTTCGAGTATTTTCAATATTGGGTATATTTTCTATCACCTTCGGTGGTGTGCTAATGTAAAAATGGCTCTGATGACACTGATGACAGACAGGGTAGGGTATTATCATCATGCACTATTTATTAACTTTACTCTGAGTGCCCACTTTTCTGCTGTTTTATCTGCTACATATTCTGTTTTCGTTTACCGTTCACCTTCATTCAGCGTGTGCATGATGGTATGAATATTTTATGATCCACATTATGATTACTGTCTCAAATTCCTGGTAAAGCATTTTTATTTCATTTGTGTCGTGAGTGAAGGTATTATTGATTTCCACCTAGCTCATGCACTAGCCATTTTTGCAGGGCAATAAAAATTTTCGGTTAACAGCGTAGAATAATATTTTTGTATGCCATACCACGCAAGCCGAGAATATCATAATATTTTCTTTCACCGCTAGATTTCCGATCAAAAAGGTGAAGGTCAAATAATTCGTAAAAGTAATGGGGAATTATGTCATTGTTAAACACCAATTTTACTGTTGCTGTTACTCTTTACCTACTGATGCGGCATTTTGGGAATTTGTTCACATTTTCATGAACATTTTCACGAATTTTCTGGATAGAACTACGTCGCAGTTTCAACGATTCCGACACTTTAAGTTTTATTATGCAATGCACGCGCATGTTATAAATTAGTATTTGCTACAAATTTTGCTATCAACAGCATCAATGATAATAAGATTGAGCCTATCTCTTCAGTTCAGGACTAAAAGCCAAAAGGATATTTGGGGATTCGATGACTATACAGTGTTGCAAGCAAAAACAAACTTGATGCGTCACTGGGATTTTCCGTTATTACACTGAAAGGCTGTGCACTCAATTTTTATTCCATGTGAAGTACGCCGGTAAGAGAAAGTCTTTCAAAAAATATCTACTTTGGGCCTTGACATTTCATTTCCATTGTTGGTGTTTGCAGTCCATGAAGAAATGCACATACCAACCTACTGCTCTCATCACAGATACGCCATGTTACGTAATTCGAAGGGAACTTTGCTCGTTTACTCTTTTACAAATATTTTGCACTCCTCAAACGTTTCGTGTTAGGAGTCCATAATGAAGATAAAAATGGGAAGAATTACGGACGTGGCAATAAATAGCATACATTGTTTTCCACTGCGAAAAGGTTTCAACATAAACTGCTCATTAAGTCTACACGAGACAAAGATTTAGGTTTGATTTTTAGATCGGTTTTGTTTGCGGGTTTCATTGTTAAAGGCTTCACATTGTCCTTCGTGCAGAACTTGCTCTGAAAGAGTTTCTCTATTAACCGCCTCATTATATCCCCAATTCTCTTTCTCCCGGTAACATCAGTCAATTGCAGGCGCAGATTCTAGCTGACAAGAAAAATGGCGTACAGCTTTTATCACAATGGGAGCACTTAAAAGCATGTGGTAGAAGATAAAATATTCCATGTACATTCATACTGAATAGTTATAATTCTGCGGCTGTTTAAAATGCTTCAGACAATTTTAACCAAGCTTCTGGCTCCAAACAAAGCTTTACATTGTAATTTGTATTCAATGGATTTCATTTGTAGGAATCACTTCATGTTTAATTACGTACAGTACAAAGTGAGATTTTACTAGGAGTTAACAAAACCTTGTACTTTGTAATGTTTTGCGGATCTCCAACGTGGTAACCCAATGTATGCGTATTTATTTATTTTTTACTGATTATTCGGTGGTAAACATTTTTGGACAGTAGTATTTAAAAAAAAATACTGCTGCAGCTACAATACCAATGGACTACCAAGTTCCACGAAGCATCGTGCCCATAAATAGATTTTCTAAGATGTTACTGGAATTTGCAAAGTTAGTGCCTAGTGCCTACAATGCATTAAAAGCTTTACAAGAGATCAACCCATTTGTTTTTCTTGGATCAATACGGCGACAAATTTTTGTCGTAATTTATAGAAAGCTGCAGGACGGAAAACGGATATGGGCATGTTACTCGATCTTTTAGTTTCTTGAAGCAGAAGAAAAATGGAATTCCGTTTAAATGTTTAATAGGTATGTTGTGGAAGTGGTTTACTGGGTAGGTACTTTATTTGAGCCAGTATGCTGGACATGGACGGAGAAGGAACGTGCCACTGAACCTATTCTTCCGTATGAAATACATATTCCTAGTGTTATTGTTCTAATAAAAAATAGATGAACACAGCGGTAGTATAATATTTACAGCAACCGTTAAATTTAATCAGTTTGCTACCGGTGGAATGGCATGGGAGAAGAAAAGAATGTAAAGACGCCAAATGAATGTACAATAAAAAGTAAAAAATGAAAGCATAAAAGTTGCGTATGGAGACTTTTTTTTAGCTGAACATAAGAGAAAAACTGTATGTGTACGATAAGACGATCGCGACTCGCGACATTATTTTTTTCTACTATATTTGAAGTTAAATACTACAACAAAACGCAGTAAGAGGAATCCATTTCACCGTAGTAGGTACTTTCTTTCATTTGAATGAATATCATGGCTCGAATTCTCTGTGAAACTTGTGCAGAAAAAATATTTATATGAATGGACATAGAGAATATGTGGGGAGTGTGTGGCAGTGGAGTTCGCTAGCCCATATTTTTGGCAGAGAATGGAATGAGTCCAGTGCCCTATTGATTCCATTTTTTGTGTCTTTCTTCTCTCGAAGAGACGCAGCAACAAAAAACGTTTACGAGAGATCAAGGGCTATTTCTCCACTTCTGTCTCGAGAGATGCTTCTTCCTTGCCTTTTTGCTATTTTCATATTCTATCGAGCAGCAGTTAAAGCTTTCTACATGGAAATTACAAAGCTTTTAAGAGTAGTGAAGGGAGGAGTACGCATTTTGTCGTGTCGCGAAAAGACACTGCTCTGCCTACTGTTAGTGAAGCACCAACAGACAATAAAGCAAAAGCTTTTTATAAAGCACTAAAGGAATTTTCAGTATATTTCCAGTCTATCTCGCGTTCCCATTTCGTCAGAACAATTTTACTGTAACGTCCTTAAGTAGGTTTCACTGCGGACAAGAAGGAGTAAAATAGCTCGCCGATGTCATCATGCACAATAACTCAAGATTTCAAATTGTCATTCAAGTGTATCTTTGATTCTTAGAGGAATTTAGAATGAAAAGCTCCTGCTTTATGCACCACTTTCCTCATTTCAATTCTGATACACATCGAAGAAATGCCGTTTTCTAGCTTTCCAGTTAATTGTATGCATTATTCACTGGATTACTTGGTGCACTCAGGGTAGTTTAAAACACTAAAAGTAAAAGTAAGTTATTTTTAAGCCGCTCTCTTTTAAAGGATTTATTTGCCGGGTTGCCGGTACAGAGCGGATAAGTTCAGAGATGTAAGGAAAAACAAAGGAACACTCAACAATGCAACGAAACATCTTGGAAGGAAGTAAAGTGACAAATAAAAACTGAAGTTTTCCAACTTCTATCAGCACTTCTGGGTTGAAAACAAAACTCTAATAAGAACTTTATGGTTAAAGTTTTTCAAACTGTAACTGAGTCTATACACCACAGAGTCAGAAGAAAATTGTTATTACATATGGCAGAAAAAGCAACCGAAGTGTCCTGTAACTGTCTGCTAACGCTAACAAGTAAAGGTTGCATGAAAGTGGACGTAATTAACATTACACCGTAAACATTTCCTTATTAACAAATCCGTAATTAGAATCTCTCCTCCAGACTTCAGTCAGACTGATTGGCTAATTTACGAGTATAAAATTTCATGATAGCTTGCGTGTCTTTATTGAGCAGTGTTTGTGAGTGACCCGCCGATATTAAAATTAAAGAAGACGCAGTGTAAAGCGGGGATAGTATTTTATTCATTTTGATCTCCCTAGTCAAATAAATATATAAAAAGCAAGGGAATTGTTGATTGTGATCACATCACAATCAGTAATAATCGGTGAGTAGGCAGATGAGAAGGGGGAGTTTTTCGATAATTTGATCAGATGGGTTTGGATCGGATATAAATTTCACTTAGGACATCGGAGTATCTGTCATTGAACTGATTACACAGTACACAGAGGGGCCAAGTAACGTTGATATAGATGGAGGTTGAAATGAAAACCTATTTGATACCATATTACGCAGAACCGAGTGAGTGACTGACTATTGCACGAATGGTTTTAATGTAAGTAAACTCACTTTATGTCCACGTAATGAACTAATGTTTCTTTTTCTATTATACGCTCGCCCCATTTCGATGTAGGTGGAATGATACTTTGTAAGTAGTTTCATTTTCATTCGCAAAGAGAAATTCAAGGAAGAGTGAAAGTCTTGGCGTGAGCTACAAAAGGGACAATTGATATATCTTTATATAATTGTAGAGAAAAGTTACTACTTTAGTACTTCCTGGCTGCTTTCACGGTCGTTCCGATATGGAATTGTGAGCTCAACCCCTCCTCTCCGCTCATAATAAATAACCGAACTTTGTTTAGGTAGCTTTTTTGAGCACAACACAAGGAAGTTCTTTTGAGTTCTTCAGATGACTCATCCATGAGTCAAACTAAGCCAATAAAGCAAACTGTCTCCGTTTTATCCTATAGAGCGGCACGAAATTGTATCCTGTGTTTGTACCTTGATTTCAGTCGTTTCATTCAATCTAAGTATCCATTGAAGTAAGAGAGCATAACATGTGAAAACTGCGTTTAGAGGGCATTCGGACCTTATCTTATTTTGTTATTGTTAGGCAAGGCATGTTCACATGTGAGATACATGCAGCAACACAGCAATTGATTGAAGGTGACTTTCTTGATCTGGCCCTTATGATTTTGTCAGACTTTCGTTTCGTGTAGATGGACGCTCAATATCTGATGGTGACTCATTTCTTGTTCGCGAAAAGAGGATAACACACACGTCCTTCCACTTTCACAGTTGGCGTAGTGTTCTTGCTATTGAACTTGAATAATCTGTGAATTAAATAAATATTTATCCTACTCCAGTACGACTTCATTAGAAAAAATATTAGATGATAACTGGTCATGAATATGTCATACCATGACCATGCACCAAGTAATGAATTGTCCTTAACATTATAACGATAATGATCCCTTTTATATGTCTCGCTAGATACCTTTTAACCTACTCTAGCTTTGTTAGAGCATGGATATTACTGTCAATAATAGTTCAAAGAAGATCTCTTAAAAAGGTTCTATTAGTTTTGGGTATGGTAGATGGTAGAAATTCGATTAAGTCCATGTTTAATGTTGCGTAAATGCTACGTTTTCCTTCTTCTTTGTCCTCCACTCTAAAAGAAGAGCACACGTAAGACGCACACTTCATGAGTAGATTGTCAGTAGCCTGGAGGAATCAATAATCGACCACAGATAACATGACGGAGCGAGCAATAAAATAAAAATTGTGCGTTATTGTTCAAGGGGCTTATAATAACTTACGGACACGGGTACATCCACAGCAGTTGTGAACTGTAAAAATAGTATTACTGCAAGAGAATAATTGCTACGTTGTACCTGTTTTGCAACATCAATCGTCTTGAGTTTGAACATGCCCGTAGTTGTACCAGGACTCAGGAGAATTTCATTTCATACGCCACTGGACTGGCTGTCTCCGCTGTATCCAGGTTCATCCATTCCAGGAAAGTATGACTCAGAGGTTTCTCCAGGAACTTGTTAAACATTATTCCCCTACTTTTTTGAGGCGTGTGTTGAGACATTTGTGTACTTACGAGTGAACGACATCGAGGTACTTTCTCAAAATTTTCTTCTTTTGAGCTCTCCCAAAGTGCATTCATATCCAATTTATATGTTGGTTGAGCAAAGAATAATATTCTATTTTTTAGTGCTAGCTATACATATAAAAACCATTGAAAAACGAATAGAATTTCTCTTATAACATTCTTGGTTCTATGCTCTAAGCGTATATCGGACCACTTCATAAAATAAGAAACGACGGAGCATCATGCTCCGTGCATGCATGTGGGTAATTCGTTTTGGACTATTTACTTATGATAAGCATTGAAGAGTAGATAAGTCGTAGCCTTGAACTATATGATGATAGAAATCATTTTATGGTAAAGGACTATAAGCGTCTTTATTTCATCCGTGAAATTTAGAAAAGAAAAACTGAAAATAGAATTCATTTTCAAAATGTGCTCAAATTTTCCACTTTCACGGTTTGTGATTTGCAGGTGTTCGGGTTTGGGAAGGATTTTTATAATTTATGATTCTATGATGGATAATGAACCAAAATGATGTTAACGCTTTCGGATAAAACACAGGAGAAAATATGTTTAAACCCAAGCTGTCTAATTTTTTAATTGTCGAGAGTCAAATTTTGCATTCATCTCCCATAATTTGATTTTTATTATGCTACACGTTAATGCCACGAATGTTCCCAAGTGTCTGATTGTGAGAAATGGGTTTGAACAATGAAAAATTTGTTATAATGTATGAAGAGAGGTGGTCCTGTCACGTCTTGAGGGAAAGAATTAAATGTGATAGATTAAACCGCTACAATTTTCAGCACAGTAAGCTAAAAGAATGCATCATTTAGCAGGCACGCAGATTGAAAATTATTGCAGCACATTATATATAGTAATGCACAATGAATGAATGATGCAATGTTTCCAATTCAATTAAACTTAACGTTCTACAAAGTTCTCTGTGGTATGTAGAACATTACTTATAAATCTAAATCTTTCAAACTCTTGAAAGTGCGACATTGACATTCCGCATCCCGTTAGGTGATGTATGAATTAGAAACTGCTCGTCCGCAGTCCTAACAGAAGCTTTCCGAAAGGAAGTCCTGCTGAGAATTTGCAGTTCGCAGCACTTCTTTCTATAAATTCACATTTAAGTTCAGATTGCTTTCTATCTTTTGAGCGGACTGAATTTCATTTTCTGAAGACTTTTATTATTATTAATTTAGATGTATGCATGCACTTCCCTCAGCAATAACGTGACATTTATCGTCCATTTAATGGATTATGTGCTCTGTGGTGATTGATTTATGCTCATTAAGTCTTTCTAGCCTACCTTCCGGTGATTGAATATACACGTAGCGATCTTTATAAGTCGCCGGAAATGTTTCATACTCACCTATTCTCTCTCAATTTTGCAAAGTACATATGTAATTGTAATGGCAATTTAAATGGTTTAGTTTGAAAGAAATGTGCAGACGTTGACGTTTAATATTCCGGATGCAAAATCAGCGTGCTGACAAAATGCAATTACATGTTAAGTCATAAAATGTCAGCATAGCCTCCAACTTATTAAAATTGCTGAACCATCTCTCATAACATGAATGGGATTTCATGTGGTTAGAGCATTTACATGATTATTATATTATATTATTATAAATCATAATAATTTATTTCTACATTTTTCAATGTCTTACCACGTCGATTACAACTTTAGAAATTCTCGAGGAGAAATGGAATCTATTGTTTTTACTTCTTCATTCTGATTTGAACTCTAAAACCTCTCACATCACACCTCAGGAATTTTGTAAAACCGATGTGTGGATAAAGCCAAAATAGTCTTCAGTTGATTGAATTAATGTAATTGTCAATTTCGGAAGGTGAGCTTATGTAAATGTGTTTGTAGAAATAAATTTGTTTGAATCAACAAAGTGTGAAAATTTCTAGTGAGAAGAACCAAAATTCAGTGTATGTTTTGTGATTCAAACATACAAATTAAATATCATTTTTATTCTTTGGATCTTGAGGAACAATTTGGCATTGCCCTCATGTAAATGTTTATTCTGAGTCATGCGTCGTTTGAAGGTGTTATTCAGTTGTTGTTTTGGATGGATCATGACAGTGCACTTATCAATTCCACTGCACTGACTGAGTCATGACTGATCGTCAAATTTCATGTGATCAGTTTATGATTCACCATTACACTTCCGATACAAAAGTAATGATTGGAAATTTTCAGTTAAAATTGCAAAGCATTACATTAATTCCAATCACTACTTGCTGGTTAAAATTAACAAGAATAAAACATAATTCATGGAGCATCCTTATTATAATCGACTGTTTGAAACTACTTACTTACAAATATTTCGTTTTGGAATTGCGACACTCTTATCCAACAACACAGCAGTGCATTACAAAGAATCATGTGCTGCTTTAATAATTTAGGATAGCTTCAATTCGATCTAAAGCAAAAGGCAATCAATATCTTCCAGAGCGTCATTTTATCTTACAAATTGTAACCACCGGGGTAAAAACAAACATAAAATGAAGTATACAACATAATAAAGTACAAATGTCATTACCATTTTAATGTCAGTCTTATTGAACTATCAATATAAAATCATTTCCGCAGTTATGCGAAAACATTTTCGTTATTGATAAAAGGACAGAATGATGAACGAACTAAAATTGATTTACAAGAATCAGTCAAGATTCAAGATTCTTTTGGCTCGCCGTCAACCCGTCGGTCATTATATTAACATCAAAGAAATCATTATCCGTCAATGAAAAACGTGTAGATCGATATTTTATAATTTACGCAATGTGTGATGATTCATGATTAGGATAGCTAATTGGTTATGATTAGTCAGTCCCAGGGCTGCACTTTCTAACGGCGAAGTAAAGTTAATTGGATGAAGTAAAATCATTTAGTGTCTATATTTACATATGTTGAATAATTTTTCGAATAATTTTACTGGTGATAATAATACAATGTTTTATTTGCTATACTAAAACAATTCAGTGTTTATATACTGTACTCAGAGGCTAAATGTCAAGTATTTCAACCAACACCACATTGCTCTTTCGATTAAGTTAGAACTTGAAAGTTTTAGAGTGCAGTTCCAGGCAGTTCTCGTTTTAATTGCAAGTGAGGATGAACCTTTAATGGCGCAGTTGCAGAGAATACAGGAAACGATAATACCGGTTACTGATATCCAAGCATTCATGCGTGCAGTAACTCTACAAATAAAGCAAATAAAGTAGCATAAAATCCATTCTAAAACATCCTCATCTCGACATTTGATGGGGGAGTTATCAAAATCAAAGAGATGTGTTTCAGACTCCTCTGTCCAAGCAACTTACATTTGCGTGTGTGAAACATGAACACAGTAGAAGAATAAATATTTGCACAACCACAAACATTTTCAAATTGTAATTCGGCAAATGATACAGAACAGAACTGTATCATAAATATAATATTTATTTTTACACCCTTCTGTAACAATATCACAGTGTGGTTAAACCGTGCAGCACCAAGAATTTATTAGTGTCTAGATTAAAGTGTTGTGAGTGGTCACAGTGAAATAAAATAACGCTAGGCTTTTCCACTTTGTAATTGGATAAATGTAACGAAAGAGAGTCAAAAGTGTCCACTGCGCTGCTAATGCGCAACACTATTTCTCTTTTAGTTTACATTTGCATCACAAAATTTGAGAACTAGCAAAATGTATATATTTACATGAAACAGTACAAAGCTCAAGTTTCATTCAAAGTGCACGTTTCCTCTTTTCTCCGTGATCACACAAAAGTGCATTAAGTTGCGGTTCTAAATTTCTAGACATTATGCCTGACAGAACTCACAGTAGAAGTATAAAATGTAATACAATATAATATGAAGTAACTTTGGAAGTACCTACATGTGCAATGCATTCCTGTAATTACTATGCATTACCCACTTCATAAAGTACAATTTGGTGCATGCACAATTTGCATAAATTGTCGAGTGCCAGTTTGCATTTGAGTGGAACGTTAATGTGTTGACAAAATAAAAGAATTAAATATACTGTATAAAACAGTTTTGTGCAAAGAAATGTGATCACAAATGGTGTGTTTCTGTGCTTTGGCCGAGAGCAACATCCTGTGAGTGATGAGAGTTTAGAAAAGGAGTAAAATAACCCAGAGGTATTGTATAACAAAACCGCTAGTAGACACATACCTAAGCCATTTCCCTGTCTCAAATGGCAAGTCATTTCCATTTTGTGTCTCCTCTCTTGACAGCAGTGTGACGTGAATGTGATGACAATTCTCACTTTCCATTAGGACAACGAGTTTTACTTATCAACAACTCAAGAACTGGTGATTTACATAATATTTAAAGTAGCTATCAATACAATCCCGAGTAGTATTCGTAATACTTCTAAATACTAAATTCTCGTGCAATATCGAAAGTTAACCGATAAGGACTTACATTGAACCAATAATCATTAGAAATAGTGCAAGCGGGCATAATTTTTTTTTTGTTTTATATATTTTGAGTTTTTGGTCGAGGAAGACAAAAAATTGAGTTTGTCTTTGGAATATTATGACATGTTTTCGACACACAGCAGCAGTTGCGACTGCGATAAAAGCGCCTTGTGTCATGAAAAGAAAGAAGCATTTGCTGATGTTATTAAGATAAAATAAGCTGAAGAAAAAGAAGTGCCACTCAACTTGACACTTCTTGAGTGAACATTTTTCATTGATGGTTGAACCCGATATCGAATAAAATATTTTTAATTAGCTGTAGAAATGCATGCCATTGATTTAGGCGAACTGGGTATTTCAATAATTTTATAATGATATCTCTCGCCTTGCCTTTGCTAGCTAGATACCTGCGGCATTCTTCAATGGTAAAATAAAGGCAATGAAACTCAATCGCTGTAATAAAACTTCGTCATTCCATTCTTCAGGATTGGTATTGACATTGCAGAATGAAAGTTTTGAAATAAAAAAAGTTTTAAAAACATTTTGCAACCGAAGAACTCCGCTACGCATAGTATTAGTATCAATGCAATTTCATTTTTAGAAGAAAATGTTTCACTGGAGAACAGAAAGTCTGTTGACAAACTGAAGAGAGAAGTGTATTCAAGTCGTTATCAACACCAGAGAAACACATACTATTTCCTTCCAATTTTCAGTGAAGATGAAATACATAACTTCTTATGCAACTCTAATAGTTA
>VYYJ01002074.1:0-24172 GCA_021029165.1 Cyphoderus albinus | reverse complement strand
TAAAGCGGCGTCATGGTCATGATCATTAGTCTTCATGTCAGGATTGAGTTGACGTTGACGGTAACGCTGAATTTCCGTATGAAACTCAACCCAACTCCAATCTCCAACAACTCCTTACTCCACTTCACAATTCACATCACTTCACTCATAATAATCTCCCTTAATTGTTCATTTAACTGATTATGTTCCAGATAATGGAAACGTTATTGTTATGAAACAATTTTTTTCTCCGCGTTTTTCTACATTCTCCTGAACAAAATAATCTTTTGATTTTTGGTAATTTTCACAATGTCAACTTCGATTCTTTGCTTGTGTCAATGGTCATAGTCAAAGTCAAGTTCCAAAATCTCTTCCTTCCCCCACATTCAACTCACCACCAATTAATAAAATAAGGGGGAGGTGAAAATCAGAGAAAAATGCTTTTTAGAACTGGATTGAGAATCCCCTTTCTTCTGGCGTTCGTCTTGGCGTTCCCTTGTTTCTTCTCCAAGGTTCCGACAACCGAGGCCCTGAAGTGCTTCCAGTGTGTCAGCGATAAAAGTGAACCTGGATTTAAAGAGAAATGTAAGAATCCAGGTCCGGGGGATGAAGATTTGATAACGGATTGTGCTGAGGATTATCAGGTGAAGATGGATTTCGCGTTATATAAGTTTTTAGTACTGGTGTGTAACACAAGGGCCTGGATGAAAAACGGTGAGATGGTGTTTGAGCGGATCTGCGAGATTAACGGCAAGGGAGAACTTCGAAAATGTTTGGATGATGCTAAATATCCCCCAACGTCAGGCTGTGCAGTGGCAAATTCAACTCAAGAGATTGCCATGTGGGAGAATAATCATACGGCTTGTATTCAAAAGTTCCCAAAAGAAAGTGGACAACCTGCGCCAGCGCCAAAAACGGGACGGAACGGTTGGTTATCGACGATTTTTGGCAGTCTACAATTTATTTTAATTAATTTTATTCATACTTATCCAATATTCGTTTTTCTAAAAAATTGTGTAGGTCAAGAATTACCGAACGGAAATTTGACCGTTTGCTCGTGCACCGAGAATCTCTGCAATTCTATAACTGAGGATGAATTACGTAACCCTTCCACTTCCGGTACAGTTTCATTCACTAGGGGATGTGAAGGCGTCATCTTTTCACTAACTCTACTAATCCACCTCTATCTCCGGGCAACTCTTTGGAACTGAGTGACTGACGCTATGACCCTCCTGTTGCAATGGTTGGTGTCCAGTGACGGCGACGCAATATGGCAACACTAACATGTAATACCTGAACATAACATGACGCACGATTTATTTTCATGAAAGCAAGTGTGGACCATAATAAATATTAAATCGATAATTGGAAAGCCAGGTGCGGAATTTAATTAAATATTTATTTCGAAAAATAAACACAGTTTATATGTAATTACATAAATACATACATACATCCACATCTTTTGTCTTGTTTCGCCCCGCTCTTTTAAGAAGACTTTTCAGGTTCTATTCCAAACTGAAACTCCACCCATTTCCAATCTCCAACAACTCCATGCTCCCTCACATCACTTCATAATAGTCTCCCGTAATTGTTCATTTAACTGTTTATGTTCGAAATCATGCAAAACATGTTATTGTTCACGAAACAATTTTTCTCTTTTTCTTCATTCTCTTGAGCAGAGAAAACAGAACAATGCTTTTGAAGTCAAGGAATAAAAGGAAGCAGTTAACTAATAACCTGACGCGGGTTGTGAAAACGAGTAGCACGAATTTTTGCCAGGTTACTAACATGAGAATTCTTAGAGAATCTTGATTGTAGATTTCACTTTTCTCAAAACAAATGCGATTTTTGCTTAGGTCAAAGTCAAAGTTCAAGGTTTCCTCACTGGCACACACACACTTGACGTATCCCTTCATCCATCCAATTTATTGATTAAGTCGAAGGTGAAAAGCAGAGGAAATGCTTTTTAGAACTGGACTGAGAATCCCCTTTGTTTTTGCGTTCGTCTTGGGGTTCACCGGTTTCTTCTCCAAGGTTCCGACTTCCGAGGCCCTCAAGTGCTTCGAGTGTGTCAGCGATAGTGAACCTGGATTTACAGATAAATGTAAGAATCCAAGTCCGGGGGATGAAGATTTGATAAAGGATTGTGCTGATGATTATCAGGTGGATTTCGCGTCTTATAAGTTTTTAGTACTGGTGTGTAAAACACAGGTCTTGACGATAAACGGTGAGATGGTGATTGAGCGGGTTTGCGGTATTAACGGCCAGGGAGAACTTCGAAAATGTTTGGATGATGCTAAGTACCCCCCAACGTCAGGCTGTGCAGTGGCAATTTCAACTCAAGAGTTATCCTCGTGGGAGAATAGTCTTAGGGTTTGTATTGAAAAGTACCCAAAAGAAAGTGGACAACCTGCGCCAGCGCTGAAAACGGGAGAGAAAGGTAAGCTATCGATGACTTTTTGCACAATTTGTTTAAATTAATTTTATTCATAAATACATAAACTTATCCAATATTCATTCTTCTAAAAAATTGTGTAGGTCAAGAAGTATCGGACGGAAAAACGAACTTTTGTTCGTGCACTGTGGATCTCTGCAATTCTTTAACTGAGGATGAATTACGTGACCCTTCCACTTCCGGCACAGTTTCATTCACCAGGGGAAGTGAAGGCGTCATCTTTTCACTAACTTTACCAATCCACCTCTATCTCCAGGCAGCTCTTTGGTACTGACTGACGTTTCACATTCAGACTCATAATTTCCGCAAATATCTTTTCCAGTTCAAACTCGATAATCTCTAATTAGTTGAATAGCAATAACAAGAATCAATTCCAATCTGTGACAATAAAAACATACCAAGTTGTCGTAGCTAAAAAATATAATTCTTGAGAATCTCATGATGAGATATAGAATCATCCTATTGCATACCGTTTTGAATGGGATTCCGGCGGATGAAGCCACCACCTTTTGTTTTGGGAAAGAGCTTCCAAAGGAGTTGTAGTGGGATTTCCATGATAAGGGCAATCGGACACAGTTTGATTTCCGTTCCATGGCTGTGACCTCCATGACACCGCTTATCCTGTTTGACACTGCTCGAGCAGACCACGTAGATGTCGCAGCTTTCAAAGGCGCTGCGAAAGATTTCACAAGGGTCTTTGGAGAGGTCACTGAGGTCAATTCTGGAGCTGGCGGCTCAGTTTCAACCGGTTCAGTAGCTAATCCCGTCACCACCATCAGTTCGAAAACAGGTTTTTGGAACATTTCAAGGAAAGTCGTAGTTCGTCGTGTTCGGATTGAAGTAGATTCACTGAGGTTGAATTGAAGCTGAAATGTAACACCTGAGCATAACATGACGCACATTTCCTTTTCATGAAAACAAGTGTGCACCATAATCAATATTTAATCGATAATGGCCTAATGGGAACGCTAAATGCAGAATTTAATTAAATATTTATCTACAAAAATAAGCACAGTTTCATAATAAATTACATAAATACATAAAACGTATCATTGTCTCATTTCACCCTTCTAATGTAAGAAGACTTCAGCTTCCATTCCAAACTGAAACTCAACCCATTTCTAATCTCCAACAACTCCATGCTCCATTTCACATCACTTCATTCACAATAATCTCCCTTAATTATTGTTCATTTAACTGATGATTATGTTCCAGATCATGGTAACGTTATTGTTATGAAAAACAATTTCTCAATTCTCTTGAACAGAACAGTCCTTTTGATTTAGCAATTTTCACAATGTTTCAATCAACTTTGATTCTTTTCATGTGTCAAAGGTCCGAGGTCAAAGTCAAGGAAGAACAGGAACCAGTTGACTGATAACCTGACGCAGGTGGTATAAACGAGTAAAAATAATTTTTGCCAGTTTGCCAGGTTACTAATGTGAGAATTCCTGACTTAAATTCGCAGAGATTTTCACTATTTCCCAAAATAAAAACTTTTTTATTCTTAGGTCAAAGTCAAAGTTCATAATCAAGGTTCAAGGTCTTTCATACTGACACACACTCACCGGACGTATCCCATTATCCACTCAATTTATTGATTAAGTTGAAGCTGCAAAGCAGAGAGCAATGCTTTTTAGAACTGGACTGAGCATCCCCCTTGTTCTGGCGTTCGTCTTGGGGTTCACGTGTTTCTTCTTCAAGGTTCCGACGACCGAGGCCCTGAAATGCTTCAAGTGTACCAGTGAGAAAGGTGTTGATGGGTTTACAGAGAAATGTAAGAATCCAGCTCCGGGGGATGATTTTGTTGTCGACTGTGATAAGGATGCGTATGCGCAGATACAACTTCCCGTAATAGGTAAGGATGCAGTAGTGTTGTGTAAGACAGAGGCCGAGATGAAAAACGGTGAGATGGTGATTGAGCGGGTCTGCGATGTTGGCGGCCAGGGAGAATTTCGAAAATGTTTGGATGATGCTAAGTATCCCCCAACGTCAGGCTGTGTAGTGGCAAATTCAGCTCAAGAGTATTTAGAATGGGAGGTTGCTGCGGCAAAATGTCTTGAAGAGATAAAGAAAAAAGAAATGCAAAACGAAAGTGGAGAACCAAAACCAGTGCCGGAAAAGGCGCGGAGCGGTTAGTTATCGATAATTTTTTGCAGTGCACAATTTGTTTTAATTAATTTTATTCATACACTTACGATTAGTCAATATTACTTCTTCTCAATTTAAATTGAGTAGGTCGAGCTCGAGCAGGATCAGGACCGGACGGAAAAGTGGCCGTTTGTTCGTGTACTGAGGATCTCTGCAATTCTAAAACTAAGGATGAATTACCCGAGGTTTCCTCTTCCGCCACAGTTTCATCCACCAGGGGAAGTGAAGGCGTCATCTTTTCACTAACTCTACTAATCCACCTCTATCTCCAGGCAGCTTTTGCTACTGACTGACGCTATGACCCTCCTGTTCTCCTGTTTAATTGCCAGTTTCACACTCATCCAAATTCTATTTTTTAAAGTTCAAGCTTGACATTTTATTTGAATGGTAATACAAGAATCAGTTTAAATCTGGAAATAATTAAATACAAATGACATCGGGCAGAGAAAGCAATTAAAATTAAAAGTACAGTTTTGATATGCAATTTTCAATGTTTTTCAATTCTCTATTTAGTTTTAATACCAATTAACGCTCACCTTGATCTTGGCTTTAAAGCTTTTAGCATTTTATTTGAGTAATTATCGTAATCATTAAATATCATTATCGTCCTTAATTAATTGAACCTTTAACTTTAAGACATACTGCGCATTTATCCAATTTCTAAATTACATAATTAATTACAACTCAAACTTTTTGAAATATCCCGTCTTCCTCGCGAACTCAAGGTCTCTGTAAACATTCTCCACTGACGATGGCGGCTCCGGCCTGGAGCCTCCAGGTTAGGGTAAAAATCAGTCAAACTCAAATCAACATTAATGCTGCAGCAATTAACGGTCTCATGTTCATTTCTGAACGACTTGGTCAATCCCCAAACGGCACTGGCACCAAACTTGTAATTTCGCCTTGAAACTGATGATCAGTTACTGATCATCGTTTTGCGCCACACAATTTCCGGTAATGCAAATCAGTCTGAAATAATTCTTCAGGGGGAGCTTTTCTAATTGCTTAATTGCTAGTGACCTCAAAAGTTCGAAGTATGACCTGTCGCAGTTTGTCGTGATCGGATTGATGTAGGAGGCCTTTTTCATGATCCTGTTGTGGACACTGACCTGACCTGGATAAGGATTTTGGAGACCTTTGACACATAGATAGCAGAATTTGGAACATTTCGTCAAATCTCGGATTCTGAGAACTTGGTTCGGACTGGCGATGATCGCAGCTATCTGTGATTCCATATTCCATGGACATGTACGATGTAGAATGTAGATGAAACTGTTCCAGGAAATTAAGCTGGAAATGAAAATGTGCAAAAATTGGAAACTCAATTTGTATTAATTAATTTCATTTATTTTTTTCTCCTGGAAAAAAGTTCCAGTTACAAAATTAATCGTATTCAAATCATCATAACTCCAGCGATGTCTTTGCAAATAATACCTGAACATAACATGACGCACAATTTCTTTTCATGAACACAAGTGTAGACCATAATGAACATATTATTTAATCGATAACTGGAAAGCCAGGTGCGGAATTTAATTAAAAATATAATTTCAAAAAATAAACACAGGTTATAATTATGTAAATACATACATCCACATTTTTTGTCTTGTTTCGCCCCGCCTTTTTACGGAGACGTCAGCTTTCATTCCAAACGAAACTCAACCCAACTCCAATCTCCAACAACTCCATACTTCACATCACTCATAATAATCTCCCTTAATTTTTCATTTAACTGATTATGTCCAAATCATGGAAAGCACATTATTGTTCACGAAACAATTTTTCTCTGCTTTTTTCTTCATTCTCTTGCGCAGAGGAAACAGAACAATGCTTTTGAAGTCAAGGAATAAAAGGAAGCAGTTAACTAATAACCTAAAGCGTTTTTTTTGCCGCTTTGCCAGGTTACTAACATGAGAATTCTTAGAGAATCCTGATTTTCGCAGCGACTTTCACTATTTCCCAAATTGCTTAGGTGAAAGTCAAGGTTCAAGGTCTCTTCATACTGTCACACACTCAACGGACGTATCCCTATTTTTCCGGACGTATTTATTAATTAAGGTGAAGGTGAAAAGCAGAGAAAAATGCTTTTTAGAACTGGACTGAGAATCCCCTTCGTTCTGGCGTTGTTCTTGGGGTTCGCCGGTTTCTTCTTCAAGGTTCCGACTACCGAGGCAGTCTTCAAGTGCTTCGAGTGTGAATACCCAGAAGACGAGGATTGTGAGAAGCCAGAGCCGGGTGCTGTTGCGATGTATCAATGCCGGGATCAGGCTACGTCGGGTTCGGAAAAGATACCGGTGTGTGTCACAATGGTCGAGGGACGAAACGGCAAGATTGAGAAAATGTTCCGAACCTGCTTCTCTCACGGTAATGGAGAATTTGGAAAGTGCTTGGATGATGCTCCGAATTATCCACCAAAGGAAGGCTGTGAAGAATATACAAAGGAACAATCGAAGGGTTGGGATAAAACTCGAAAGAATTGTACTAATAATCACATCAAGGAAAAGGAAAACCCAAAAGAAATTGGAGTAGAATCGTCGGGAGGAAGGGAGTGGAGTGGTTTGTTATAGGATATATAAACCTTTTTTTTGCAGTGCAGATCTTAATTTGATTTGATTAATTTAGACTTATCCAATATTGATTCTTTTTCATATTGAATTGTGCAGGTGGAGATGGGAAACTTGCCCTTTGTACGTGCACTGGTAATCTATGCAATTCTCAAACTTGCGTTCTTGATTTATGCGTTTCCGGCACAGTTCCATCCACCAGGGGAAGTGAAGGCGTCATCTTTTCACTAACTCTACTAATCCACCTCTATCTCCACCTCCAGCTTCCGCTCTTTGGCACTGACGGACTCTAAGGCTCGAGCTCCTCTTTTTAATTGTCAGTTTCTGACTCATGCTTTTCCCAAGTTCCATTTTAAAGTGTAACAATTTGATATTTTCATTTTATTGAATGACAAGACTGGAATAAATTTAAATCTTTAAATAATCAAATGAAAATGATACTGGGCAGAGAAAGCAAATTAAAATACTGTTAAAATGCAACAATAGTTGAACTGTATTGGAATAATTTGAATTTATTTTAATATTTAGTTAAAGGTCATTTTGATCTTGGCTTTTTACTTTAGTATTTAAGTAATTATCATGAAAATTCTTCATTAATTAAATCTAACTTTAAGTTCCACTGCGCATTTACTTGATTGCTTTATATATGTAATTAATTACATATTAATAATTACATACAACCCAAACTTTTTGAAACATCTCGGTGTAAAGCTCTTTCAACAGGCTACAATGAACCGGAGGTGTCCTGGAAGTTTTTCACTTTCTCCCGGAACTCCTCCATCTCGACGACTCTGACCTGGAAGCAAAGTCGTTCCGCTACGCTACAAAACTCCTGATTCACGGAGGGTTGTGGATGGCACAGATTGTAAATTTCATTTGGGAGGTCTCTCCCATCGAAGAAAATACTGAGCCTAGTGAGCCTACACAATACCTGAACATAACATGACGCACAATTTCTTTTCATGAAAACAAGTGTGGACCAAAATAAATATTTAATCGATAATGGAAACGCCAGGTCCGGAATTTAATTAAATATTTATTTCGAAAAAGAAATAGCACAATTTATAACATAAATACATCCACCTTTTTTGTCTTGTTTCGCCCCACCCTTTTAAGAAGACTTCAGCTTCCATTCCAAACTGAAGCTCAATCCATTTCCAACAACTCCATTTTGATTTAGCAATTTTCACAATGTCTCAATCAACTTTGATTCTTTGCATGTGTCAAAGCTCCGAGCCCAAAGTCAAGGAAGGAAAGGAAGCCGTTAACTGGTAACCTGACGCAGATAGTAGAAAGGAGTAGCAAGATGTTTGCCACTTTGGCAGGTTACTAACGTGAGAATTCTAAATCTAATCCTGATTTAATTCACAGAGATTTTCACTATTTATTTCCCAAAATAAATTGGCTTAGGTAAAAGTCAAGGTTCAAAGTTTCATCACTGATACACACTCACCGGACGTATCCCATCATCCTATCCGCCCAATTTGTTGATTAAGGTGAAGGTGAAAAGCAGAGAAAAATGCTTTTTAGAACTGGACTGAGAATCCCCCTCGTTCTGGCGTTAGTCTTGGGGTTTGCCGGTTTCTTCTTCAAGGTTCCTACAACCGAGGCTCTTAAGTGCTTCAAGTGTTCCACATATAAAAGCAATCCTAATTTTACAGAGAAATGTAAGAATCCAGCTCCGGGGGATAAAGATTTTATAATGGACTGTGATCAGGAAGAGCTTGTGAAGAATTTTACTACAATTAAGGATGCTGTGGTGGTGTGTAGCACAGTAGCCGGGAAGAAAAACGGTGAGATGATGTTTCAGCGGGAGTGCGCAATGAACGGCAAGGAAGAACTTCGAAAATGTTTGGATGATTATAAGTATCCCCCAGTGTCAGGCTGTGTAGTGGCAGCACCTGAAGAGTTTCCCAAGTGGTTGGATGGATTGACGGTTTGTCATGACAAGCAAATGAAAGCAGAAAGTGGAGAGCCAGCGCCGGGAAAGGAACGGAAGGGTTAGTTATCGATGATTTTTGCAGTGTACAATTTGTTTTAATTAATTTTATTCGTACACTTATCCAATATTCATTCTTCTCATTTTAAATTGTGAAGGTGGAGAAGGATCGGAAGTAAAATTGGCCTCTTGTTTTTGCAATGGGGATCTCTGCAATTCTATAACTGAGAATGAATTACCCGACCTTTCCATTTCCGGCACAGTTTCATCCACCAGGGGAAGTGAAGGCGTCATCTTTTCACTAACTCTACTAATCCACCTCTATCTCCAGGCAGCTCTTTGCTTTGACTCTCCTGTTTAATTGCCAGTTTCAAACTCACGTTTCCCAAATTGAAATTTTTAAAGTTCAATTCTCATTTATTTACATGACAAGACAAGAATCAATTTAAATCTGTAAATAATTAAATACAAATGACATCGGGCAGAGAAAGCAATTAAAATTAAAAGTACAGTTTTAAAACGCAAAAATAATTCTAATTCTATAATTATTTTTAATACATTAGCATTTTATATAATTACATAAATACATTTACGTAAACGTTTTTGTCTCATTTCACCCTTTTAAGAAGACTTCAGCTTCCACTCGAAATTGAAACTCCAATGATTGGAGTCCAATTACAGTCCTACGACTCCATGCTCTACATCACTTCACTCATAATAATCTCCCTTAATTGTCCATTTAACTGATTAATAATCAGTGATTATGTTCCAAATCATGGAAACGTTATTGTTACAAAACAATTTCTCTGCTTTTTCAACCAAGGTCAGATGTCAATATCAAGGAATAAAAGAATACGAATATATAATACGAAATAGTTAAAAGATAACGAATGAATTTGAGACCAGCACATTTTCACTCCCAATATTCAATTTTGCGCTTTTGTGAAATGTCAAAGGTCATAGTCAAGGTTCAAGGTCACATTCGCATACCCTCTCCATCCATCAATTCATTCATTTAGACGGAGAAGGTGGAAAGCAAAGAAAAATGCTTTTTAGAACTGGACTGAGCATCCCCTTTGTTCTGGCCTTGGTTTTGGGGTTCGCCGGTTTCTTCTTCAAGGTTCCGACTTCCGAGGCTCTCCGGTGCTTCAATTGTACCTACGTCTACGGTCTCGAAGGAACAGATGAGAAATGTAAAAATCCAGCTCCAAGCGATGAAGATTTCATAGGGGATTGTGACAAGGATGAGAAGTTGCAGGAATTTTTGGCTTTAAAGGATGTAGTTCCGGTGTGTACCACAGAGGCCGATGCAAATGAAGATGGTGAGATTATGCTGATTGAGCGGAAGTGCAACTTTCACGGGGAGGGAGCATTTGGAGAATGTTTGGATGATAGGGAATACCCTCGAAAGTCAGGATGTACAATAGCAGTTACAGGTGGAGAGTTATTAGGTTGGTTGAGTGAAAAGGGCGTTTGTTCTTGGAAACACTTAAAAAAAGAAACTGGAACACAAATGTCGAGAGAAATGGGACGGAGCAGTTAGTGCTGTCGATGATATTTTTCCAGCGCACAATTTCTGTTATTTAATTTATAGACTTATAAAATATATTGATTCTCTTTCGATTTAAATTGTGAAGGTGGAGATGGAAAAGCTGTCTTTTGTACGTGCAGTGGGGATCTATGCAACTCTATAAGTGAGGATAAGTTACCTGACCTTTCCAGTAAAGTTTCATTCATCCGGGCAAATGAAGGCGTCATCTTTTCACTAACTCTACTAATCCATCTCCATCTCAAGCAGCTTTCGCTCTTTTGACACTGACTGACTCCAGGGTCTAACTCTTGTTTTTAATTGGCAGTTTGAAACTCACAGTTTTCCAAACTCTATTATATATTAATTTCATTTTATTTGAATGGCGAGACTAGAATCAATTTGAATCTGTAAATAATTAAATACAAATGACATCGGGCTGAGGAAGCAATCAATTAGAAGTTTTAAAATGCAAAATAGTTTCAATTCTCTAATTATTTTTCATGCTAATTACAGTACAGCTCATTTTGATTTTCGGTTTTAAACTCGCTTTATTGCATTATATTTACAAAAAGTAATTATCATGAAAACCCTTAATTAAATTAATTGAACCTTTAACTTTACCTCATGCTTACTCAAAGTGAAAATAAAAGTTATTGCAGCAACAACACAATCAAACACTTGCAAATTAGAGCACCTCGACCTGAATTATCTCATCTAAAATATTTGTCCCCAGGAAAAAATTGCCTATTGTAAAATGTCTCACATTAAAATCATCATGTTCCAATTCCATCGATGTTTTTGTAAATTAGCATTTCTCTTTAATTGACACAATGGAAGTGTGCACCATAAATCAATATTTAATCGATAATGGGAACGCTAGGTGTGGAATTTTTAATTAACTATTTATTTAAAAAAAATAAACACAAGTTTGTAATGGCATTAAATACATAAACTTTTTTTGTCTCATTTCGCCCGTTTAAGAAGACTTCAGCTTCCATTCGAAATTGAAACTCATCCCATCCCATGTCCTTCTCAAACTCCATTCTATGCTCAAGTTCACTTCACATCACTCATAATTATAACCTTTAACTATTCATTTAACTAAATTATGTACCCTATCATGGAAACATGTTATTGTTATGAAACAATTTATCTCTACCTTTTTCTCCATTCTCTCGAACAAAATCTTTTTGATTTTATAGTTTTCACAATGTTTCAATCAACTTCGAGTCTTTGCTTGTGTCAAGGTCAAAGGTCATAGCCAAAGTCAAGCTTCAAAATCTCCTCCCACTCACTGACCTGACCAATTAATTAGCGAAAGTGAAGAGCAGAGAAAAATGCTTTTTAGAACTGAACTGAGCATCCGCTTTGTTCTGGCGTTGGCGTTCACACATTTTTTCTTCAATATTCGGACGACCGACGCCCTGAAGTGCATCAGTTGTCATGATACAGCAATAGACCCAAACTCATGTAATAATCCACGTCCGGGGGATACGGGTGTGGAGGTTATGACTTGTGCAAAAGACGATCACAAGGATGTGATACCGGTGTGCATCAAACATGAAATAATAACAACAGACGGTAAGAGTCTCATAAATCGGTTTTGCTCAACTCACGGTAAGGGAGAATATGGAAAATGTTTGGATGATAAAAACTTCCCCGGCAAGTCAGGATGTGTAACAATGTCTCAGAAGGAATATGACTCTACGCATGAAATTAAGGCCTTCTGTCGTGATAAACACATAAATAAAAAAATTGGAGGTTCAGTTGGAAAATTGTCAGGAGCAATGGGGCGGAGCGGTTAGTTATCGACGATTTTTCTGCACTGCAACGCAGGCAGATCTTAATTTGGTTGGATTATTTTTTTAATCTTACATTGGTTCTTTTTGAAAAATGTGCAGGTGAGACAATTAAACACTGTTCGTGCACTAGTGATTTCTGCAATGCCGAAAATTGGGTTCCCGTCAAACCAGTTCAACCCGAAGAACCCGACGACCCCCACGCTCCCCACCCCAACGACCCCATCGTTCTCCTTGGTGGTTCATCCATCCGCGGAAGTGAAGGCGTCATCTTTTCACTAACTCTGCTAATCCAGCTCCATCTCCATGCAACTTCCGCCCTCTGGCACTGACTGACTCTTCTACTCGAGCGACTGACTGAAGCTTGGACTTTCTTTTTTAATTAGCTTGAAACTCATGATATTCCCAAATTATATTATGCAAGAAAGATATTTTCATTTTAATTGGCTGATAAGAAAAATCTTAATTCTGTAACTGAATAAAAATTAAATGCAAAGGGAAGGACAGAAATTAGCAATAACAATTAAAAGTACAGATTTATAATGCAGAAGTAATTTTAATTCTCTATTTATTTTTAATCCATAATAATTACCGCTCGTCTTGATTTTCGCTTTAAAAAAATTCACTTTGTAAATACACATATTAATTAAGTATTTAATTATCATGAAAATCATCAACTTTAAGTCACTCTGCGCTTTAACTTGATTTCTAAATTACATAATTAATTATTAATTATTACAACCCGAACTTTTTGAAATATCCCGCCTCCCTCGCCACCTCAAGGTCTCTGTAAACATACTCCATTGACGATGCCTCAAGCTGATGGTAAAAATCGGGCGCGAATTTTAGAATTTTCCCACTCTTAAAAAATTCAAAATTTGAACCGGGACATTCCAGTTCTCTATTGACCCAGTAATTCGCGACCGGCACCGTCGTCACAATGGACAATGCGTCCTTTTCATTCTCCTGGGTGTAAAGTTCCTTCAAAAGCGTGAAAGGTGATAATGAACCGGAAGTGTCTTGGAAGTTTTTCACTTTCTCCAGAAACTCCTCCATCTCGACGACTCTGACCTGGAAGCCGAGTCGCTCCGCGACGCCACAAAACTCCTGGTCCACGGAAGGTTGAGGATGGCACAGATTGTAAATTTCATTGGGAAGGTCCCTCCCATCGAAAAAAATTTTGACGCTGGCGGAGGCACACTTGTCAACCGGAAGTAGCATGAGGGGAAAAGAGTTTCCAGAGATGACGCCACTTTTCAAGCAAAACATGTATCTGAGCAGGACGTGGTTTCTCATGGAAATCTCCGGGTTTCCAAAGATCAGTGGCAGTCGGAAAATTTTGACGGGAATGCCACGGCGAAGCACAGCCTCTTTGAGCAGGAGTTCGCCAACGAATTTCGTCACTGGATACATGAACGTCGTCACCCCGTCGAAGTCCGTGACTTCTGGCCACGATTCGGAAATTCTTACGGGATCGTGATCGTTTTCTCCTTGGTCAATTTTTGTCGCGGCGATGAAACTGGAGAAGTGGCACAGTCTTTTCAATTTGCTTCCGGTGACGCAGAATTCCAAGATGTTTTTCAGGCCCTGGATGTTGACCTCGCGACTTTTGGAATCGAAAGAGTTCTTGCAATAGTGTTCCAAATGTTGGACATTAGCCGCACAGTGGAACACGGCGTCCACCTCGTTTCCAAGTTCTGTCCAGAGAGAATCTTCCAAACCGAGGTGTTCCAGTGAAATGTCTCCATATACAATTCCCAGGTCGACCTTTGACCTTTCGAGGCCAACCCTCCTTTCCTGGAGAATTTTGAAAAGTCTCTGCTCGCCATTGATTGTGTCATTCGAGTTTTTATGTTGTTGACATCGCATTAGGCAAATAACCTGGGTCAAGGTCGAAGTTGAAGAGGTCAGCTCCTTCAAAATGTGGACGCCCAGTGTTCCAGTGACCCCAGTAACGAGAACCACCTTGACTTCTCCAATTGGCACTGGAAGTTGTTCAGATTTGGCACGGATGTATTCTGGCAGTGTGGAATCCTCTCTTATCAATGACGACACTTTCTCCAATGGAGGTCTTGACCTTTGACCTTCAATACTATCACCTTCGATTAACTGTACCAGTCTGAAGGTCAGCAGCTTGAGATTCGTGCAGTCTCTCAGAACGCTGGCGCTTATCATGACCCTGTCACGCATCAAGGCCTGGAGGGAGTTTTTGATTTCCACGAGCATCAGCGAGTCGACACCCATTTCCTGGAAACTTTTCTCCTCTGCAACTTCCTCGTCCTGGTCAAGTTGGAGACTGTACCTCAGAACCTGCTTCAGGAGGTCATTCACCAGTTCCAATTTCCGTTCACGGTCGTCTTTCTCCAGAGAGTCATACTTTTGCCAGAAATCGTTGGAAACTGTCTGGAGTCTGGTAGACAATGACCCAGACAATGACCCTTGACCTTTCTTGGAGGAGTCGAAAAAGTAGGTTTGGAAATGGGGGAAGATTTTGCTAAGCAGAACGAACGAGTCGATGTTGACCGCCGCGGTATGTGACCTCTGTGACCTCAACACGAACTCCAAAGCGGAAAGACCCTGAAGATTTGAGAGGGGCCTTAGACCAGGAAGATCAATCTCCGTTGCCACACCTACTTGACCCCACTGACCCCAGTTGATTGTCTGGGCTGGAAGACCTTGGGAAATTCGGAAGTGAGCAAACGCATCTTGGAAACAATTTCCTGTGGTATGGTTGCCCTGACCTGGTGACCCAAAGAGGGAGGTCACGGAAGAAAAGAGCATGAAGACTTCCAAAGGGAGATTTTTTGAAACTTCGTGGAGATTAAGGGTTCCCGCGATTTTCGCCGGCAATGTGGAAGAAAACATGGACCAATCCTGATTTTCGATTAGACCATCCTGCAGGATTCCAGCGCAATGCATGATCCCACGGAGGGCTGGAAGGTTCCAGGTCTCGGGAATCTTGGAATTAACGAGGTCTTTCAGTTGGTCATAATTGGATACATCTAGGGAATATGGTACGACCTCTGCCCCTGGAATATCCTCTTTGAGCTTAGAAATAGCTTCCAATACTTTGGAAGTTGGAGGTGACCTTCCAGCCAGGATGACGTTCCGAGCGCCATGTTTTCGAACCATCCACTGGCACACTGTGAAGCCGATGCCGCCCAGACCTCCAGTGATGAGATACGTGCTTTCTGCGTTGAACAAGGGCGTCACCACTTCTGGTCCGTTTGCATGTCCAGGTTTGGAAGTCCCAACTTGTGGCATCACAACGACGACTTTTCCAATGTGCCGTGCTCGCTGCAGAAATTGCAGCGCTTCTCGTATGTTCACAGCGTCAAATCTGGTATAAGGTATCGGCGAGATTTTTCCCTGTTCCAGACACTCCCGAATGTTTCCAATGTGGTGCCTCAGTTCTGACCTGTCAAAGGTCGAGAGATCTATTATGTAGTAATCCACATCGGGTCTTCTTTTCCGGACCTCTTCTGGTTCCCAAATTTGGAGCTTGCTCATTTCCACGAAGCGGCAGCGTTGTCCCTCGTTCTTGGAGCATACTTCCAGAGTAGCTTCCTTAAAGCCCTCGCCTGTTATTGAGTTCAGCACAACCATGACCCCCTGACCTTTGGTGACCTCCATGATTCCCGAACGGTAATCTTGAAAGCATCTGGAATTGAACACATGAGGGATTCCAAGGGTTTCCGTGAGGTACCTCCGCTTCCTCTTGGAACCTGCCGTGCAGATGATGTTGGAAGGTGGGACGCCAAGACTCTGGCAGATTTGGATAGCCGCGAGGCCCACGCCGCCCGAGGCGGTATGGATTAAAACGGTGTCGGTGGGTTTGACATTGGAAACTTCCACAAGACAGTAAAAGGCTGTGCAGGCGACAGCCG
Organism: Cyphoderus albinus; assembly: GCA_021029165.1. Taxonomy (NCBI): domain Eukaryota; kingdom Metazoa; phylum Arthropoda; class Collembola; order Entomobryomorpha; family Paronellidae; genus Cyphoderus; species Cyphoderus albinus. The sequence continues at coordinate 7,867 of VYYJ01002074.1, read as the reverse complement.
GAAGTGTGGCGGCGTCTGGAAGGGTCCAACTTTCTGGAACCTGCAGTAACTCGTCCTCGCGGACCAATGCATGACTTGGAAGCGCCGCATTGGCAGCGTTCAGACCGAACACCCGATCGCCCGGTTTCCACTTTGTGACGGATGTTCCCACCTTTGTGACTATTCCAGCGAAGTCTAAACCTACGGCGTAGGAATTTTCAAACTGCTCCGTGGGCTTTAGCACACTCATCAAATCTCGGAAGTTTAGTGCACTGACCTTGATTTGAACTTCGACCTTGTCTTCTTCATCTTCATCCAAAAAACGTTCCAAGTAACTAAATTCCACGTCATGAATAGACTTCGACTCCGGGAGACGTAGCTGGAACCTTTGAAAACCACTTCCAAGAACTGGAAGTTCCAAATCCCTTAGAACGGTTTTTGGCTTGAGTGGCGCCAACTTGGGAATGAATTTTTGCACTGTTCTGGCAGATATTCTAAGCGCCACCTGCGACTCCTTCTCGGTGTTCCAAATTTGGTAAAATATCTCTTGCAAAATGTCCTGTTCCACTTTCAAACTTTCACTTCCGCTTCCAATTACATCAACATCAATGCTGCAGCAGTTAACGGCCACATGTTCATTTCTGAACGACTTGGTCAATCCCCAGACGGCACTGGCACCAACATTTGAAATTTCGCCTTGCAACTGATCATCGTTTGGCGCCAGACAATTTCCGGCCATGCAAATCAGCCTGAAATAATTTTTTAGTTGGAGCTTTGCCAGTGACCTCAAAAGGTCAAAGTAAGACTTGAGCACTTTCTCCTGGAAAATTTCCGGGTCAGGCCGATTTTCAAGTGACCAGCAGAAAATGACGCCTTCCAAATCTTCCACAGAAATATCTGATAAAATCTCATCAATACCACAATCAAGGTCAAAAGTAACCGGAATGACCCTGCGACCTTTGAGTGATTCCAGCTTATTCCAAAGAAACTCGGAGATTTTGTTTTCCGGAATGTGGTAGAGGATCCAAGTTTTGCTTGGTTGACATTTGACCTCTTGACCTTTACATATTTTAATAATCGAAAAGCAGGAATGGTGATCATTCAGCACCTGAAATGACCCCTTGACCTCAAAACCACTGTGACCTCTTCCAAGGATCTGGAGCCATGTTTCCACAGACAATGTGCAGTGATCTCTACGAAGGTCGGAATCTTCGAACCTCCAAAAACCGTCTAGTAGCCCCGCTAAGAAGACCACGGGTCTGTTGACCCTTGTCTGTTCCAGCAGGTCAAATCTTCCCCCAGGCTTCAAAAGCTGCCAAATGTTGTCCAAGGTCACGGAAATGTCCTTCGTCGCGTGGACCACGTCCTGTGCCAGGATGTAATCAAAATACTCTGGAGTGAACCCCTGGCAAAGGGGATCCTCCTCGATATTCAACCTCCGGTACTTCATCGCCTTTCCAAACTCCTGGAATCTTTTCTCCGCTTGAGGAAAAAACGCGGGTGAAATATCCGTAAAGACGTACTCAAAGTCCACCTGGAAATTCTGAAGTTCCCTCAAAATCGTTTCGGTCTGAGCGCCAGTGCCTGCGCCGATTTCCAAGATTCTCAGAATGACCTTTGACCCAGGTTCTTTGACGTCGGAAATTATTTTCAGGTATTCCTTCAAAATCTCCACCATCGCCTGCTCGATTCCAAAGAAATTTGCATAATCCCCGTAAAATTCGTGGAGGCTTGGAACTGGAATTTTGGAAGAATCCTTAGTTTCTTCTTGTTGAGGAAATAAAATTCCCAGAGGTGACCTTTGACCCCGCAGGATTTCAGCTAAATGTTTTCCAACCTCTTCGTACAGCTTTAGGCTGGAGAATTGTGGGGAAAATTTGAAATTTTCCAGTTTTTCCGAAATTCCCTCCGGTTCGAAATCCGGTGTCCGTGTGACTCTCCACATCTGACCCTCGTGATCTTCAGACTGGCTTTCCACCACTTCCAAGTGACCTTCCAAAGCCAAGACCTCCAAATAATGGCGAAACATTTTCCTGTATTTTGGAAGGATTTCCAGCTTCTGGAACATCTCATCTTCCTGGAAACTTTGAAGATCCCAGTGCCAGCCGCACTCAGTAAGAGCCCTGAGGACGTTCCAATAACAAAACTGTTCCAACTCCAGGAACTCCCTTTGAATACCGTTATTTTTCTCCCGGAATCTTTCCATCCCCTCTTTAGAACACATCTTGGAACCTTCCAAGTTGAACTGTTCCAGCTGAAGTCGATGCTGGACTCCTCCAACTCTGGAGTGCCACACTTCCTCCCAGAGATCCGGCATCGCGTTGGTCTGCTGTTCCAGCAGAGATTCCAGAGCTTTCGCAGTCGTGTCGATGAACTCGACGGAAGACATGGTGCAGATTGGATTCACTTTCCAACCATTGGAACCGGTTTTCAATGAACTATCAGGTTCTTCCATTTCAAAGAGGATTGCAGTGACGCCCAGAGTTCGAAGGTCTTCGAAATCACTTGAGGTCGAATTTGAATCATCAGCATCGAAGGTGTAAATGTAAAGGGAATTTCTTTTGGAACTGGAATCAGAAGTTCCAAGCCACACAAAGTTTCCAACGCTTATTGGCACAAACAACTTCCGCTTCATTGTGGAGGTAAGCTTCAGCATCATAATGGATTGAATCATCGCGTCAAGGACTACCGGATGAACTAGATAATCTTGACCTTTGACCTCATCTTGATTTTGGGAGTCACCTGGAAGCTTAACCTTTGCCAAAAGCTCTTGTTTCGAGGGCTTCCAAATTTTCTCCACGCTGCGGAACGCGGGACCGAATTTTAGACCGACGGAGGTACATTTGTCGTAAATCTGCTGGAGCACATCTTCCGATGACCCAGAGTCTGACCCCGAATCTGAACTTATAATCCTTTGGAATGCCTCAGACAAACTTTCACTTCCAGTTTTGGTTTCGATGTCAAATTTCATTTTCTCCGGTGATGACCCCAACATTGGGGAAAACGTGGCTGTCGCATGGTTGAGCCAGGTGGATGTGAATTTTTTGGAATCACTTCCAGTTTCCAGCTTCAACTCCTGGAATATTTTTACACTGGCGTCATGGTCTTGATCAGAATTGAGGTCAACAATGATTTGCAGATGTTGGCCCTCCAGATTTTCCTGCAGGAGCTCGAGCGGCGCCAGAATTAGCAAATTTTCAATTTTCATTGGTCTTGAACTTCCGCTTCCAAGAACTGAACTTCCCGGAAGAAATGACGCAATTCCAGCGGCGAGACACATTTCCAAAAATGCCGCGCCCGGAAGTAAGACGCGATTTCCGACAACGTGATCCCTCAAATATTCCAGGAATTCCAGATTCACATTGATCTTGCTTTGGAAGACTTTCGTGTTGGAAATGGCGCTTGGAAACGGGGTTCCAACAAGGGGATGAATTTGTTCTCCTTCTCGCTTCGACGAGGCCATCTCAGGCCAAAATTGTTTCCTTTGGAAGGGGTAACTGGGAAGCCGAACTTTTTGTCGCCCCTGGAGGTCATCCAGGGCGGACCAGTCAATTTTATCGAAATAACTTTTGACCCAAAGTTTTCCAAGCGATTGCAACAAAGTGTTCCATGAACATTCACCTCGTTTCAAAGACGGAAGACATTGAATATCTTTGGAACATTTTTCTTCCATGAGGTTGGACAAGGTCAGCGCACTTAATACAGGATGAGGTCCAATTTCCAAGAAAACGCAACATTTCAAGTCTTTAACGGCTTTTCTGGAGGCCTCCATGAATCTGACCTCTGACCTGGTATGGTCGACCCAGTAGTCGATCCACTTTATGGACTCTTTGGAGTTCCAAGAAATGGGGGTTCCTAGCACACTTGAAATGAAAACAGGGCGATTTGAATTGGTTGACATTGACCGTGACCTCGAAGAGGTCACAACCTCTTCGACGACTTTCCGGTATGCTTTCAAAATGGGGTCCATGTGTCTACTGTGAAACGCGTGGGTGGCGTCTAACACAAGATTCTTCAGTTGGAAATCCTCGTGTTCCAGGAGGAACTTTGAGAACTCCAGGATCACCTCGGGGTCACCGGCGACCACCGTTTGCTCCGTGGAGTTAACTCCTGCGATGTCTAACTTGTTTCCACCGGCAAACTTTTCCAACGCCAGCTTGACCTTCGAAAGGTGACCTTTGACCACCAACATTTTCCCCGGCGGTGTTTCCCGTTCAATTAGGAGACTCCTGGACGCCACCAGTTTAAGGGCTTCGGAAAGACTGAGGATTCCGGCGGAAACGGCGGCGCAAAATTCGCCGAGGCTATGACCCAGCACAAAATCTGGCGTGACGCCCAACGACTCCCAGAGCTTGAGAAGGGCGTACTCCACGCAGAAAATGGAGGTCTGGCTGTAAATTGTTTTGGAAATGAGATTGGAACCGGACGTTGACCACAGTGCGTCACTTAAGTTGATTTGGAACTCATCCAGAAGAATTTTCGAACAGTGGTCAAAGTGGAGCTGGAACACTGGTGAAGTTTCGTAGAGATCCCGCGCCATTTTGGGGTACTGCGACCCCTGACCAGTGAAGAGAAAGCAAATGTTTCCACAATCTTTGGCAACTTGCTCATTTACTAGGAACTTCCGCTTTACAATATTGTCCGCCATGGTGAGCTTCGTGGAGCCCAGGATTACGCAGCGGTGGTCGAAATTCGCACGTCCAGTGTTAGCCGTGAAACAAATGTCCGCGAGCGACTCCGAATCCAGTGAATTTCGCAACTTTTCTTGGAAACTCTCCAGGAGTTCTGAAAGTGCATCCTCGGACTTCGCGGAGATCTTGAGGATATGAAGTGGTCGCTCTTGGAACCCTTGAAAGGTTTCTTGGAAGGCGTGAACTTTAACCACTGGAAGCGGGGCCTCCTCCAGAATGACGTGAGCGTCCGTTCCAGTGATTCCAAAGGAGCTGACACCAGCGATTCTTTTCTTGGAACACCTATTCCACGGAACAGTTTCCAATGGAAGACAAGCTGGAATACACTCCAGGTCAATATGCGGGTTCAACCGGTGGAAGTTGCAGTGTCTTGGAATAATTTCATGGAACATGCTCAGAACCACCTTGATGACTCCCGTGATTCCAGAGCAGGACTCGGTGTGCCCAACGTTTGTCTTCACGGACCCAATGATCAAGGGCTCCACCCTTTTCGAACCTCCATAGGCCTTTGCTATAGCCGCGATTTCCAACGGATCTCCAACCACTGTTCCAGTTCCATGGGCTTCCACATAGGACACCATTTCCGCTGTGACATCATCCCCGCAGTCTTCAAGTGCCTTGGTCATCGCCAGAGCTTCACAGTGAACGGTTGGAGTTCCCATGCTTTTGGAAAGTCCCTCCTGCGACACCGCGGAGCCCCTCAGCAGCGCCAAGATCCTATCGCCATTTTTCACGGCGTCCGAAAATCTCTTGAGCACCAGTATCCCGCAGCCCTCCGCCCTCGCGAAGCCATCGGCTTTTTCGCAGAATGTCTTGGAGTGACCATCGGGCGCCACAACCATGGGCATCACATCCTTGTCGAATGGGTGCAGGAGCAAATTGACCCCGCCCGCTATGGCCATGTCGGTCTCGCCCAGCTGGAGGGACCTCTGCGCCAGGTGGAGGGCGACCATGGCGCTGGAACACCCCGATTCAGTAGCCACGCTGGGACCGGTAATTCCAAGGAGGTGGGATATCCTGGAGGTCATTGTTCCAAGAGATGTGCCCATATAAGTTCTCCAAAAGTCCTGTTCATGGTGCTGACCTTTGACCCTTAGGGAAGAGTCGAACACCAGAAGGTCCTTGTAGTCACTCAGCCAAGATCCCAGAAACACAGAACCTGAAGTTCCATGTAGGCCCAAGGGGTTAATGCCGGCGTCCTCCAGAGACTCCCAGATCACCTCATGAAGCAGCCTCTGCTGGGGGTCTAGGAAAACCGCGTCCTTCGGCGTGACCCCGAAGAACTTCGGGTCGTAGTGGTCCACAGGCACTTTCAAAAATCCCGCCTTCGTGCGCCGCAACTCCGAGCTGGAATTTAGTGGGAACGCGGTTTGTTCAGGAAGCCAGCGGAAAGGAGGTGGGTTCGAGATACCATCCTGCCCTTCGGCAAGTAGGTTCCAAAACTCTTCTAAATTGTTGGAACCCGGGAACCTGCAGCTCATTCCCACGATGGCTATGGGTTCCTTGGTGTAATCCGAAGTTGGATGACTTTGACCTTGGTCATCTTTAAAGTGACGCCTTAGTAGAGGCTCCACTTCCTCATCCTGGAGTTGTTTCCAGTACGCCCTAGCCATGTTCCAAATTATTCCAACATTCTCGCACCTTTCCAGATCCAACTCGAGCTCGTCACAGTTCACAATCGAGATATCACTCAATTTAGTTAATTTCTCGGGGTCAAAGTTCAAAGGCGAGGTGACATAATTATACTTAGAATCCTCCGTTTCCTCTTTGCTCACTGCGTCACCTTTGGCCTTTACCAACTGCTTGAAAGATGAGCCTGCATAAGAATAGAAATTAAACGTCAACTTTTAAATTTTCTCTCATCGCCCCATAAAATAAATTAAAAATAAATTATTTTTCTACCGTTAGATTGTAAGCCAGTGTTTAGAGCCTGGAAAACTTTAACAGACGGTTTAAAAATAAACAGGGACGATTTTCTGTCCCCATGTTCCAGGAACTCAAACGATTTCCCGAGATCAGCATTCAGATGGTTATCAAAAATCTCGTCGCAGTTTTTCACTGGCTAAAATGCAAAAATAAATATTTTAAAAACATTTTCAAAAGTTATTTAAAATCAAACTTAATTATTTTAATTGAATTTACCAATAAACCAGGCGCAAGATAAACGCATTTCCCAAACGGCCTCAGCAGCCCCACCGCCGAGATCTTGACAAAATCCTGAATTTTCAGGCGTCCCGAGTTCCGGTCCTCCTCGAGAAAAAAGACGAAGTCAAAGACTTCCCTGAGGAGGTCTCGAGATTTGGAGGAGATTTTCATGGAGGCGATCACGACCAAAGCTCGGGTGGTGCAGAGTCTCCTCAAAGACGCCGCCAAGGTAAGCGCCTTCCTCACCGAATCATCCTCCTGATCATGGAGCACCGAGGTGACCCAGGCCTGGTCGTTATTGAACAGTCGCCTCATTTCCTATGGGGCGATATGAAACTCGATTATATTAAATAGATTAAATGGAAGAAACTGTTAGCAGTTAAGAGACCAACGTTTTCATGTGATTAACCCAAACTAAACTAACTAAAAAACATTTCTAGTCACCAGTCCGCGATTTTTAACGAGAATGTCCTAGAATTGAAATTGAAATGAAATGAATTTTTAATTTTTGAGAAACGTCCTTGATCCTTCCCTCGTTATATTTTGTAATCAGACTGAAAATCGTCTGAGTCTGTTTCATAAATTCATGTCTTTAACCATGATTAGAACTTAATTATAATTAATTTGCCGTTTAGTAGCTTCAGTTTACATAACTTTCCCACATTACAAAAGTAATCATACTTTTACAGCCTCAATGCTGTACTAAAGATCCACCTACATTCATTTCTGGCTTGTTAACAATTGTATAAATTATGTAAAAATGCTGCGGGCAGGACTAGGACAATAACAATTCTGGCTCATTTTTCCACCATTATTTTTGTAATTGTAAATGTTTATCAAGACTATCAATTCATTTATTTAAATACATCCTCCAATTGGCAAAAATATGCAAAAAAAAATATTCAGTCTATGTCGGTCGTGAGTTTTCCATTCAGTCGCTTTCGCTTTTCTTTTTAAGCAAGGCTAAATTAAAAATATCCATTTTCTTAAATAATTTCACTGGCCATTATATATAAAGTCCATAATTAATAATTATTTAAATAACAATAATA